>JAYEPQ010000002.1:68423598-68688598 GCA_036321105.1 Dracaena cambodiana | reverse complement strand
TAGAGATTTTTCTATTTCATGAGAACTGAGTGTCTTTCGGTCGTCAACTTCTTGTCATCCTCCAAGAATGCATTGGTGGTCATTAGGGATAGTAATGAACGGTTCCACGGGCCAAATTTTGGCCCTCCTCATACAAAATTTTAAATTAGAAAAATAAAAATTTTATTTTTAATTCAAAATTTTGTGTAGGACGGGACAAAATTTGGCTCGTGGACATGTCTATTACCATCCCTAGTGGTCATGGAATTTAACTTGTAAACCTCAAATTCATCGTTCTTTTTCACTTCCAAGACCAATTTTGACTCTGCCTCTTCAAGTTTGTTCTTTTATTAACTTGATTTTCTTTTTGAGCTTCACATTCGCTTTCTTCTAATCAATATTTAAACAATTGTATGAATGTCTTCTTTATTATCCGAATCGAAAGATTCATATTTAGTACTTGTATTTGGTAGAATAGTCTCATATGAGGAATCGGTAGAGACAATAGGAGCAGTAAAGTCCATAAAATCAGTTGATTTGTCATTTGATTTCTCAATGTTAGAATCATGAGAATAATCATAATCATTCCGTATAGCATATATGGCTTTTCCCTTTACTTTTTTCAATTAGTATACTGTTGAGCTGGATGATTAAATCCATGACATTCAGAATATTGTACACCACATGGTTTCTCATTCATGATCTTTTTGTCCTTTCTCCTCACAGATTTATTTTCTTGAGAATTTGAAAGGGATGTCCTCTTTTCAAAAGATATATAGTAATTTGGATTTTTTTTTGATGAAGTGTTTCTTATATTTCTTAATGAATTCTCAGCCATCTCAAGGTCATTCTCACTTTCACTATCAGAATCATCTTTCAAGTCTTTCAAGTGTTGAGAGGATAAAGCAATACCTATCGACCTTTTTATCTTATCATGATTGGCTTCATGAGTTTGCAGATTACCTACACTTTTGTTCAATTTTGGCGTATCAACATCCTTGCTTTTCTCAAACATAGTGACTTTCGGTTGGAATCTTACTGGAAGATATCTTAGATTGTTCGTGATAGTCTTTGAAACTGTTATCTTTTTTTTTATTTTTTTACCGAGATTAAATGAAGAATTCACAATATCATTAAGATTAGCATAAAAATCATTAAATGATCATCATAAGTCATAACAAGATTTCTCAAAATCGGTCATAATGACATTAGTTTTCTAATTAGTAATCTTTAAGATAGCCAAGTTTCTTTTGCATTTCTACAGGTGCTAATCTTTCTAAGAATCAACCTCGTAAAAAATAGCATATAGTTTTAAAGTTCTGTTGGGCCAACTCTTGCTCCTTAGGTTACCAATCTTTTCCTGATTTTAGTTTATTATCTTCACCAACCCTTCTATTATATATAGATGCTATGCCTTAATAGCTAAGGACACAATAAAAACTCTCATCTTAGCTTTCCAGTAAGAATACTTATATCTTTCAAGTAGGGATGACCTATTTGTGGATTGAATCTCTCTAGGAATATTCGTCAACAATAAAAAGGTCGAATTTTAAAAGGATTGACCCGTTTTGATACCAATTGAAAAAGTGTAGAAGTGCAACATATTTGATGGATAACAAATAAATCAACCAATTATTTAATCAATCGCAATACTAGATTTAAAACAATTGAGTCAGATAGGCACAAAAATTTAACATGGTTTGAAACTGGGTGAAAAACTGCAGATCAAGAACTGCACTAAGAAACTTGGCAAACTGTAACCGTTTGTCATATGATTACTACATAACCACATTTGCTCAGAATGATTTAAAGGTATCTCTCTCTAACTTACTAGACAAGTATGAATTAGATCCTAATTTTTAATCACCTAAGTGATCACCCTCTTCCAAAATTGCAGTCACAAATCAATAATCAATAAATAAAAAAAAATAAAAACTAAACATCAAGAGTTTAACTGATATCTATATGATCAATCTTTAGAAGCAGAGATAAAGATGTTGAAACTGATCTGACTTTGAATGACAAGAACTCCTCAAGTTTTGATCACCTTGAATCTCATGAAATCTCTCTTCAGTTTCTTTGCTTGAATCGTCTGTTAAGAGAAAACCTTGAATTAGATGGCATAATTATAGAGTTTCTCCACTCTCCAAGTAAACCCTAAAACTTCCTTTTGATAACATTAATCCATCTCCAATCCAATGGACTAATAGAAATTAGTTTTCATATAAATTCCTCTCAGATTTAAGTCCTCAAAACTCTTTAAAAATCTCATTATCCACCCATCTCTATGCATCTGTCCCGACTTGCCATTAATGGATCCATCATCGACTTGTAGAGACGACCCTTCACAGCCAAACCTGCAGTTTGTACTGTCATCTGCGGCTTGTAGTAATGGACTTTGTTTTAGCCTTGTAATGCTTCAGTAAAATGACCGTAACTTTTGATTCATCCGATTGAGGTGATTTAAACATCGTTGGAAAGAGAATTCAAAGGTCTACAATTTCTTTCTATATAAATTTGTCCTGTCTGCATTAGGGTCAAATCTATATTTGAAGTTGATATTGCTGCACAACACAATGTGTGTATACTTGGTTTCCACAATGTTATACAACTCAATTCCATTCCAAAATTTCTCCAATGTACATGATCATCATGAGTGGTCCTTTGGCTTATTGTTTTGGTCACAAATTTTTAATATACACTGTAAAATCCTAATAGCCTTGAATATTATTTAGATGTGATGCTATTGATAACATATTATGACTATTATGATTATTAAATACTTGATTTGTGTAACTTGCAATTGGTTAATCATCACCACGGTACTTCTGCTGTTCGGTACTTCTATTCTGCTCCTTATTGTTTAATTGATACTATATACCTTTATGACGCTAATAATGTGATGCATTTAATGACACGTAATTGTTACTATTTATTAAAGAGGTTAATTTTGGGTTCTTGCGACTTGTTAGTCTGTTTTATGGTGTTAATATTTTTCTCTTTCCTTTTTAATCATCTTTATGTCCTTTATAATGTCTTTATCCAGTTGTCTAACATATTCAAGTTGTGTAAGAGAGAATTATCTTTTAGAAATTGGAGGCACAGCTGCATACTTAACTACACTGTTGAAGTTTTTAACTGTTTTGCCTTTTTCGGCTCTGAGGAAAAGGAGACCGCACTATCAGTTTGTATTTACTTCAGCTTGAGCTTTTTCTAGTGTGTTTCTCATCAAACGGAAATATAAAGCTTGCAAAGGAATTGCAAGAGAAACTTTTGGATATAAAGGTGCTGTAAAGCTTGGTCATCCGAGATAATTCTTCGATTTCTTGTTTCCAAATAGTCCTGTCTAGTATGTTTTTCTTATTTATACCTTTATATCTTTTAAGGTAGTTGTTTAAATCTTTGGTTACATAAAGAGCCCTTGTGATATTGGTTCTATGGTAGGATATTTGCTGGGTTTTGCTTAATTGCTTAATTTGATTCACATCCTTTGTTTAGAAGCTTTTGTTAAACTACACAAGCAAATAATGTCGATACAGTCAAGTGGTACTTGTCTTCGTCCTAATCATATTTGAGAATTTTGTATTTGTCATGTGTCATGGCAGCCCTTTGTACGCATTGGAGATGCAGATTTAATCTAGTCTATTCCAGGCGAAGAATGTAGTGGTATTGCAAAGCTTGATGAGATACTAGTGTATGGGAAATTAATGGGAAACTAAGTTTCAATTTAAGTATGGTTTGTAATTAATAAAATTAAGTAAAAATAATTTATATATATAGGGATTGCTGTCTTCTGGTAGTTACCGTAAGTCTCTTCATTCCTCCAATATATTTTGATGCTTGATTGTTAATATAAATTCCTGTTTACTGTGATGTGTCTTCTTGCATATGAAAGGTGTATAACTGATTTTGCTGTCTATTTCTGTCTACCAAAAGGTTTCTTTGAGGTTATTTGGTGATAGAGTTTTTGCTTTACTTATGGTGTCTGGAAGCATCCGTTTTCTATCTGACAGATTTTGCAATTCTCAAATTAACTGTGCTTGCTATCAACCTCATGATGTATTTAAATATATTTACTTAGAACTGCTTCCCAGACTGATTTGGTATATCCGTTTTAGTTGAGATACTAATCTTCCCTAATATTCTGATTTCAACGTGCAGGCAATGTGCAATGTTCTATTTCAAATTTTAAGAAAGTTTAAATTGCTTTTCTTACTTGTTCTCTCTCTGGCTTAAACAGTATCTTTTTCCGGGCCAGGAAGCCCCTCTCTCATCACAAGAAACTATCTTTTCATCATTAGTTTCAGCATCTGGAAAGCTTCAGCTTTTAGAAAAGGTTAGTCATACTTAAAAAATAGTATGTTATTACACGCTTGTGTTATGTGTTAATAAATGTATTTCGCCACGTACATCTGGCTGTGATTACTTAAATCATAATATCTTTGGATTATAATTTTCTTTCTTGACTGATAAGCTTCTATAATGTATCTAATTAATAAACCTTTTCAGTTGTTGCCGAGGTTGAAAGAAAGAGGGAATCGTGTTCTTCTTTTTTCTCAAATGGTCAAAATGCTTGATATTTTGGAGGACTTCCTGACATTCCTTGGGATGCCATACTTCCGGTGAGCAAATTGTGTAAAAGCATAGTAGGTTTGGTTTGCCAAAATGATCCACATTTTTTGCAACAATTCTTTCTTACCTTTTGCATTATACATTATCATTTAAATGCTACCATATACTTTTTGATTCATACAGTTCATGACTTAAAAAGTTCCCTATATGAATTTATACACACTGCAGATAGACCGATCCTTTTTTTCTTGCGGTTAAAAAATGTTCTTTCAGCGATTCAAAATATTTTCTCTAATCTCTCCCTAATTCTTAAATGTGTAAAAATTGATGGAATTTGTTGAAACTAGCCTTCTTATCAAATGCTTGCAAATTAAATTTCTTTGTAAATAATGAAACCAATGCAACCACTTGATGAGTCCAGTAGAGGTATTAAAATTGTGCGATTTTTTTTGCACATTCATGTTTTAGGGGATTGTGTTCAAAAGGAAGTATTCTTATCACGTGAAAAGTGTCCCATTTACCATCTTTAAGCACCCTGCACTTCCTTTTTCAAAATTTAAATGTATGGAGATGTGTACTGTAGTTTGGACTTTTATTCGTGCGCCATCTGACCATGTAGGATTGATGGAAATACGCCGATTTCTGCAAGGCAGCAGCAAATGAGGGATTTTAATGATCCTGAAAGTCAAGTCTTTGTCTTTCTCATCTCAACACGTGCTGGTGGTGTAGGTATTGATTTGGTAAGTGTTCTAAACAGTTTCTACTGAAGCCAAATTATTATTAACTTCACTTGATTTGACTTCCAACTCAAAATTGTTTTCTATTTGGCAACTTTTTATTGTTTAAGCCATTTTCAAGTTAACCTTGTTTTGCAAATATGAGGACTGACTTGTACTTATTTTTTTATTTTTTTTTTTAATTCATGGGTTTTCCCTGTATGGTGGGAACTGGGAAGTTTGGCTCAGTTGTATTCATTAATTTGAACCCAGGTTTACAAAATCCGATTTGGTTATGGGTATTGCCTGCTTACTTTTGGTATCAAAAACAGTAATATCAGGCATATCATATCAGCAATATCAAAAGTATCGTCAATATCATATATAGTTGATATAGTACAGTATATCACATTTCAGATATCTCAAATTCTGATACTGTATATGTGATATATATATATATATATATATATATATATATATATATATATATATATATATATATATATATATATATATATATATATATATATATAGTTGCTGACTGTTATTTTAAAACCTTAATTTGAACTCATCAAATATTTTTATTTTTCTTTCATTTGTATTGACTTCTAAATTTGCAAGTGGTGCAGCCAACTGCTGATAGGGTCATCATATATGGTATGTGTTTTTATCTTTTATTTGTTTCTCCTGTATGCCTTGATAAGCATTGCAGTGCCTCTCTCTAATATGACATTCTATGTTTCATTTTATTTCCCCTTCAGATCCCGATTTTAATCCATTTATGGATTTGCAAGCGCAATCTAGGGCACACCGGATTGGTCAAACTCGACCTGTGGTTGTTTATCAACTCATAACAAAGTGCTCTGTTGAGGTGAAGATACTACAGAAATCTAAAGAGAAGTTAGCAGTCGAAAACCTTGTGATGAATCCTTCCAAGAAACCAAGTGTGAGCGAATTACATTCAGTACTGCTTCATGGTGCTAATACAATTCTGAATAGGAGGAACATAAAGGCCACATCGATTAATTATGATGATAAAGCCATAGATACTCTTCTTAAGCTAGATCCAGCACCTGGTGAAAACTGTACTCCAGATACCAGTGGGTATCTAGGCAGTATTCAGAGTTTTCTAACTGGAGATGACGAAAGTGAGAGACTGACATCTCCAAAAGTCGAGGAATGGGAAAATGTCCTTGGGCCAGTGGAGAAAGACGCCAAGGTTGGAAATCTAGGCAGGGGGAAGCGACAGAAGAAAGAGGTGAATTATGAATGTGATGAATCAGATAGCGATGAGATATACTCGCCAGAAGGATCTTCAAGTAGTGATTCTAATGATGATTCTGATTTAGAAGCCGAGTTTGGTGAAATGCCATAGTGAAGGATTTGTCTACAGATGACAGTGGCCTTCTAATGCCTTTTGTCGTTGAATTACTGAGTATTGACTATCAAGTGGAAGTCGTATAGTTGGTCTAAGATAACCTGTATTTTGTTGTTCCGTGCAGTTTGTTTTATTTTCTTTTGTATAAGTAGCTAATTTAACCAAATGTAATACAAAACAAAACATTTTATCTAGCCTTAACAGTGCCAGTATTATCTCAAGCTTATGCCGTAGACCATGACGTCACTCTGGTTATGTGCTTGCTGTATTTTTGACTTTTGGTGTGTTGCTTTTCTTTTGAAGTGTCGAGTCTCAGCCATTTTGGTATCAATCACTTCAAGAACGCTCACATTGGACTACATGCGCATTGAGCAAACAAAATTCTGATGTTTTTGTTTGAACGTTTTCTTGAATAGCAATAGCCATAAATATACTGTATTTTTTGTAAATCCACTACCAGCGTTCTTGAGCTTGGAGGTTCTGTAAAATCTTTTATCGATTTAATTTAATTTAATTTTTTTTTTTTTGTATATTATGAAATCTTCAATTTGTTTCCTATTTGTATGAATGGTCGAGGACTTGGGTAATGGTTTTTTTTCTAATAAAAATTTTAAAATATATTTTAAAATGATTCAAGTGTATTTTTTGTCATTCCGGCAGAGTGAAATGGTTCTTATAGTATTATTTGGAAGAGCATCCAGATGTATATATTGATATCGCAAATCATTTTTATTAATGCATTGTTTATTATTTTAAAAAAAAATGTTGTTGCTATAGTACTGGGTTTCTTGTATTAAACTGGTTCGAACCTGGTGATGGATATTTGTTGTTGGACTGCTAGAGAGAGATTTTATGAAGGCACACGTCAAGTCCCTATTGCTTAACCGATCAGTGAACATTAGACCTTCACAAATCCATCTATTAAAAAACTTAAAATTGTTCAGCATATGCTTATCAATTATCCCCTGTTTAAATGATTCTGGGACTGCAAATGTTTTAGTTTGTTGCATCAATAAACCAAAAATGTAAGGGGAAAAAAACAGATATTGCTGATATGCGAACTTTCTCTCCACTATCCGCACTTGATCTAAGCCTACAACCTGAAGAACGTGACATCGACGAAGGACTTTCAGTATAGATGAGTTTTTAATATTTGTTCGTATTATACTCTCAGCACTGCTTACTCCTATAAAGAGTGTGTTCACAAACAATAAGGTTTATAGGGAACCAAATATTATAGCAGAAATATGTGCAACCGAGTTTCATCAAACAGAATCTTTTAAAGAAAATTATCACAGAAAATTTTCATGTATAATTCAACTAGGCTGGTTCCCTACACGCAATCGCAATCACGGCTACGAACAAAACACCTAGCAACATTCAGCTAGCGCTGGCAAGGGGAGCAAGAGCTATATTATTAATTGCCCCACTGCTAGGATGAAAGCAAACTAAAGTTCCAGGAGATGAGGAAAACCCTTGCCACCTCCTTCACTGAAGAACGAGACAACCATCACGAGTAGCAGATTCCACTGGTGCCGGAGTCTGAAGAGTGCTGGGCTTGGTCTCCTCTCCTTCCGTCTCCTGAGACTCCACCAGCCCTGTTGCCTCGAAGATGTAGGCCTCCACCTCCTTGAATCTTTCTTCCGAGAGCGAGACCTCAGCCAAAAGCCTCCAAGCGTAGGCTTCAGATGCCTCTTCGTAGTCCTTCCTCCGCTTCAAGACCATGTGCCCGCTGATCTCCCACACTGCAGGGTTAACTTGGGTATCCAAGAGTTCTTGGCTCACTTCGCCAAGAGCCTGCTTCTCAGCATAGCACTGCACAGCCATACCCAGTGGCAATCTTAAGGGATGATTTATTTCTAAACGATTGCAGCGAAAAAACATAGATAACATGGATCATTTTCTTTTAACAGATCAACAACATCAGAAATATGGGACCAGTATTAGTAATCCGATGCAATATCCGTGATACATATCGGTATCAGCTGATAGTTAAAACCTTAGTACACGTATGCGGCAAGAAGACAGACATGAACTTTTGTATATACAAGGCACGACCACGAAAACAAGAAACACCAAACACATGCACACAACACTAAAAAGTCGGTTCACTCATTCATCATTGGTGCACACGGTATGGAGTGTATGCATTTTTATTTTGTTAAACGAGTGTTTTTAGTGTAGATTTGAAATGTAGACGGTTTTATTTTGTTAAGGAGTGTTTTTGAGAAGGGAAATTTCCTATAAACAACTGGCTAGATCATCATTTGAGTTTCCACCACACATTTTAATTGTGGTTTAGACGGTTAGACCTTTCAAATAAATCAGTGTTCATTACTGTTGAGCCTACCAACATTACTTCTATAGGATAAGTAAACATGTAACTAGAAAACGCGATGTAAAATGTGGCACAACTGCCCATGCAAAATGTAGTTAAAAAAAACTCCGGAACCATAAAACCGCAGTCGTAGAGTTGCTAACATGCAAATTACTACTAAAATGGAAAGACAAGGAACAACACACAAGTAAACGGAAGCTGTATCCTAATTACCTGCGGGAAGAGGAAGATCTTCTTGCCCGAGTCAGAAATAAGTACATTAAACGGGATATTGTTCTCTTGAAGCCAGATGCAAGCGCCAGATACCATGTCTGAAAGGTCCTTGAGAGTATTACCTCCCTCATAAACTAAGGCCCTCACAGGATAATTTAGCAGCCTTGATATCTTCACCCCATGATCATACTGAACCTTTGTCACAGGTATCCTCTCAGTTGGGGCCTTCTCTACTGGAAAAGGAACTGACATGTAATAGGCCTGTTACCATACAATAAAAATTTAAAAAAAAAATCATTTACCAATAACAATTCTAAACTTTCGTATATACACTCAGACTTGGGACCTTAAAGGCCTAAACATAGTTATACCTGAAAGTGGAGGTGATTTATGGTGGCAAAAGCACCCAGGCTATTGTAACCGAGCCTAAAGTAAGGGCTACCTGCTTCCTGTGCCATGTGAAGCGCAAGCAAGAGACTATCTGGATCGATCCTCTGGGGCAAGCATTCAAGCACACGGGGAATCAGCAGAACATGCCCATATTCGATTGGGCTAACCTGCAGCCATTAGAAATCATCAGACAACGATACTCATTTGGAGGTACTCAAAAACATCAAGCATTTTCCCATCAATTTTCATATAGACTCCCTTTCTCCTTGCCTTCTCTACAATCATTGCTAGAATTTTGAATTATTTGTTGACATGGACAAAGTAAGGAAAACCACTGAAAAGATTTTAATATTGGACCCTGGACGTATAATAGTTCTGAACCAAATCTCCTTTAGAAAGAATTTCTTTCAGTCATCCTTTTATCCCCCGGTTGATTAATAACAAAACGGATTATTCCAATATATAAACTATAAATTTCAAAGGCTTTTGCTACTATAACCTTCCCAACAACGATTTTTAATCCTTCCAGGTAAAATATCTAGAAATAAGAAATTCTTACGATATTAAATAAATAAAAGAAACAGTACAACATTTTGTGTACCGATTGTTAACCCTCTGATAGAAACCAATCCACCTATATCCCACTTAAGGCCTTCTAAACTGCTTGCAGTACATATTTGTTAAAGGCACAGATATGTTTAAAAGTAAAATAGATTCAATTTCTTACATTGATTGCCACAACATTTGGAGGGTCATTTTCTTTAATGGAGGCACGATCAAAGTAGTGAGAGTGGCTTCCACCTCCAGCCTCAAAGCGGAAGAGGACCTCCTCCTGACCAACCTTTGTGAAATTGAACTTGTTAGAATCAAAGGGCTGCAGGACTTGATCAACTCGGAATTCAGTAGGGCGTTTCTTAAGGTGGCGGCCTTCATTAAGCTGGGCAATGAAGCCATGCTCTCCAGGGATAACCTTAGTTTCACAGGCTGTCACATCATAACGGAAGAGCCCGCGGCTCATGCGGTCTTCCCACTACATTTGTAAAAAGCGCATACATGAATATAGATTATAAATTTTTGAGGAACATTTCAAGTAGAATTGCGGTTTGACCTCCAAATTCATACCTGACCAAGCAACACGTTGTTGAGGAAGTACTCGGATGGAGGATCCTCTTTGGAAGGGGGAGAACTTTTGAGCGATTTCGGAGCATTTTTGAAGGCATAAAGGGGAAGTTTGGACACTGCAAGTAATCGAGGGAGTGTACGGTTAGAATTATCATTTCCCAACTATCAGGTTGTCGCACATACTTAACGAGAAAATTGACATAAAATTAAGGCCACAATCATATCAATATGCTAACTAAGGAATAGGAATAAACCATTTCTCAATATTTTTTAGTTGAAAAAGTACAAATTCGCGTTCCATACTAAATTCCGGTGTTCAAGATCTCCAACAAAACAAACAAATGAGAGACTTAATCCTCTACATCTCTAAAAGCCAATGGAACTAAAATTAAATTACAGAAGATTCCAACTTTTTTAATTGGAACTATCTGTTTATATTTTGTACATCTAACAGGATTCTGGGTTGTTTGTAAGATTGCTTGCAGAAGACCATCATCATATAAATGTTTTCTACTTTGGTTAAAAAACACTGAAAAAATTCCCTACATTCCTTTTGCAATGAAACCTCTAGATTCCTCTATTTTCCATTGCTTTTAAAAAACTGGTAATCCTTTCTGCGTGGTTTCAAAAGTGTTGTCTGCGGCTTTTAAAGCCATTTTTTTTTTAAATCCAACATCGATCTCATCGGTATGGGGAGGCATAAAGTTCAAATTTTGACACCACAGGGGATTCCAACAGGCCAAATCCAAAATACCCATCACATAAAATTCCACCAAAAATCTCAGAATCCCAAATTAAAAAAAATTCAAAAAGTTTTGAAAATACGTACCAGGCAAGCAGCAACTACCGAGGCAGTTGCGTCCGCATCCCAGCGGCGCCTCCTCCTCTTGGTAGTTGGACACCACCGTGGGTACCCTCTTTATCATCAACATTTTCTATTTATTTTCGTATTTTTTGAAAAAAATTGTATGAAAAAAAATATCTTTTTTAAAAGAAAAAAAGAATAAAGAAAGCTATTCTAATCTAATTAGAAGAAGAGGTTGCTGTTGCTGGTGCTGCCGCCGCCGGCGAGGAAGAGGAGGTCGGAGGGGGAGCCGCCCTCCGAAGGGAGGGCGCCGCGGCCGCCGTGCAGGGAGGGGCTGTGGGCTTCTAGAAGGAGGAGGAGGCGGCGGCGGGCCCCACCGCCTTCCGTTGTCGACGAAGGAGAAGATGATCTGCTGCAGGCGTTACAGCCTGAGACGAAACAGCTGCGGCGGTGGCGGAAGAATCCCCGCCGCTTAGATCCCGGCACAGCCGTGATTACGCCAACTCCAAAATCCTAAGAAAAGACAATTAAAAAAGTTGAAAACTTTGAAGACCAGAATTCATCTCTCTCTCTCTCTCTCTCTCTCGCTCTAAAATTAGGGGTTGCGTTGGTTGGGTGTGAGAGCGTGAGATGAGGAGGCTTGCTTGATGCTATATATAGAGAATGGGAAAATTCTAAATGCGCCCACCCTTTTACTAAGTCCCCCCTCTAAGTACTTACAAGTTCGCGATCGCTTTTTATTGACAAAGTTACCCTTGTCTTCTTTTCAAGAAAAGTCCTCCTAAACCCGCAAGAAACGAAAAAAATTCTAAACCCTAGCTCCAAGCTCCTCTCTATTTTCTATTTCTCTCAATATTAACATGAGAGTCAGAATTCGCCTTATTTAGAGATATGAGTGGACTTTTTCCCTAGCTATTTGAACTAAATCCTTGTCATTTTTTGGAAAAAAAAATAATAGCAATTTTGATTGGCATGGAGATCGAATTTCGTTAGGGTATTAGTATCAGAACGAGTATTGCACCGTTTGCATATTAATATCCGAACGAATATAGCATTGTTCGCATATTAACAACCGAACGAATATGATAAATGCGAGAGTTTTGGAGGGGGCTAATGAGACTTAGCTCAAATGACATCATCACTTTCCAATTTGCAAGAGATTTCGAATTCTATTGGAGACTCAATTTAGTTAATATTATAAAAAATATTTGTGTGAGAGTTTAACTAGCAAAAAAAACAATTTATATAAGGATAGGGGTGGGAATTTGAGTGACCTTACCAAGTAAAACGCTGTATTTTCAATAGAGTGGATAGGTGTACTTAGAAAGGGGGTTCACTTAGAGAAAGGGTGTGTCTTCTATGAAGTGACTATATTACCCTTCTCAATAATCATTTTCCTAATATGCTAAAAATTATTTTATTTTCCTATTTCCACCTCCCCCCTCAAATTTCTTAAATTGGGAGCCAGTGATCCCCCTCCCCCCAAGTTATTGCATCTTAATCACAAGAATAATACTGAAAATATTCCATATCCTATTCATTCATGTAAGAATATTATTCATATACTCTCAATGGTGAGAATATATGAACATACAGCTGTAAAGAATTCAGAAGTTAATTTAGGTATAACTATGGAAAACATTACTTATTTCAAACTTAATGGAAAATCATTTATTATGATGTCTCCCACTTGTGAGTTATATCTTGAATTTTTTTCTAGCGAAATTCCTTGCATTTGCCCTTTTTTTTTTTTTTTTTTTTTTTTAACGTTAATCAACTTATATACGGAATACGATGATGATCTATTATCGGTTAGGTTTGAATATCAATAATACGGATTCATGCTTATTATTTACCTAATAATAATGTTTAAAAGTTTAATATTTAATCCAAATTAACTTGAAATGTACTTGTTTATCTGAATAATTTTAATATGTCAGGATATATATTAAGCACTGAATCACCTCATAACAATGTCAATTTTGTATCCGTAGAAGCTATCTGTGAGCATTTTGGCTTAGGTCCAGCTCCGGATGTAGCAGCCTCAAGCCGCTGATATGATGTGCATAGTTGCAACCTAATTAAAAGGGTTAGAAGAAAAACCCATACATATAATCGGAGTTTCCAAAGGAGCACACCATTTTTCTAGTGAGCCCACTTTATAACTGTGCGGGCTTTGGGCCCAGACAAAGAAAAAAAAAAAAAACAGAAAAGTGGGTTTACTAGAAAAATTGGTGTGCTCCTTTGGAAACTCCCATATCATCTCGATCACTAGCCAAATAGAATCTTAATCTAATCATGATTGTAAAATATACATATTTGCTAAAAACCTAGTTTTGCCTCATTACATGTGCACAATAGTAGGTCCTCTGTCAAATATGCATAAAAGAATTATATACAGAGAAGAATACACAAATTTATAAAATTGTGAGGTCTATCGGACAATCTCAAATCTATTTCGGAATGATCCTCTATGTCTCTAACTCAGGGAAATATCTTTATCGTTAATCATGCTCTAGATCTGAGATCACTTGCCATTCACCATACTGTATTCCCTGTCTCAACCGATAAAAGATCCTATTCAAGTACCGTCATAAACAAATCTATAAGATTGATTATATAATTCCAATGATATATGGACCTCGAGACTTAGAGAGCTTTCTAGCCTATGGTCTCCAAGATGGGGGGGGGCATTATGGGAAATCCATTCTAAAATCATGTGAGAGTCACATGGGGAACTTCAATTTGCGCACCGCATTCTAAAATCATGTGAGATTCACACAGGAAAATTCTACTTGTGCACGGCATTTTAAAATTATGCGAGATTCACGTCGAAAAATTTTATTTGCGCATGTTATTTTACTCTTAGCGTTCTGTTTACTCTTCATACCAAACTCTTATTTTGAAATACTACTATTTTACTTTTTGTGTCCAATTTTTTTTTTAAAATACCTCTCCTCCTTTTTTCAAACTCCTCACCTGTCCGATCTCATTTTTGTCTATTTTTGTTTGAGTTGGATGTCAGTTTAAGAGCAAAAATTATTTTGGTCGGATATAAATACCCAACCAAAAAACGTGCTAATCGGGTATTAATACCCTACCAGCAAGCGAAGTCTCTCAAAAAAAACTAATTAATGATAAATTTCAAACAAATACGCATAAAATCTAAAAAAAAATTTAAAACGTATCTTAGATTTGTCCTCTAATATCAATTGCATGTTAGAATTTTCTATTTGTATAAGAAAATTCAAATTCAAACTCCAAATCCAAATTTCACTTATCACAGTGAAATCGAAGAATTTAAAATTCTTTTAATCTTTTCAGAAACGTTAACGTAAAAAATTTTAAGAGGTCAAGAAATCAAATCGATGATTTTGTAGGAGATGTATTTTTAAATACCAAAAAAAAAATTATTTAGGGTTTTAGAGAGAAAATAGAGAAGAAAACGATGAGTCGTAGTTCCAAATTTTTAAAAGTCTTAATTTAGGATTTATAAAGGTAACTTAGTCAAAAAAAATAATGGTAAACTTATAATTATTTATAAGTTTTAAAACCGTGTAGTAAAATGTCGTGTGCAAATCCCATTCACATGATAGACTCGTTAACATTCTGCGACATGCGACAGAGATATTCGATCGTGATACGTTCATAAATGCTTTTGGCATGATACTGCAATTGTTTTGAACGGGCGCAGTGTGTTCTGCATGCAAATTGCAATGGCATAGAGAGAGATCATATGGACAAGGAGCCATCGATGGAATTCAATGCAAAATGATAAATAATGGAGAAACGAAGCTTCAGAAGACGATAAACGTGGTGTCCCCAGCTCCACTTGCACTCTGCACTCCTCCTGCGGTCCATGAGAGGCCTGATATTTTCTCTTGGCGACCAATCACCCACCCGTCAATTTCTTCTGTCTTGGAGAAGTGTCTCAGAGAAGTGACAGGGTCATAGTTGAAGAATATAAAATTAAGAGTTAATTACACTCAGACTATCTACGGTGCAGTATGAGAGGTGTATAATTTATTATCATTAAAGTTTAAAACTCTCACTTAGAGCTCTTAGACTGCAGAAAAAAATTGACCTGGAAGTTCAGACGAAAATATTTTTTTGCAGTTCAGAGATCTAAATTAGAGTTTAAAACTCCAAGAATTATAAATTATACAACTCATATTATAGGAGGTATGAATTTAATTAATCCTAAAATTAACTATCGGTTTTACAATCATTTGTATTTTTTTTTATACGTTGACTATCATTTTTAAAGAAAAATCAAATCATCTTATTGTTGTTGATGATAAACTCTCTTTCTTGTTTCCTAAACAAAACATCTTTTTAAAAAAAATTCACATTTTTTAATTTTCTTTGATGATAAATCCTTTTTTATTTATTTTTCCATACAAATATCTCTGTCATTGAATTTTGTAGTTGTTGTATCTAGACCGTTAACTCGACCCGGCTCGAGAATTTTTTATGCTCAATGTTTTCTAATATATGTTTTAGCTTTCGAATCTAATCCATTTACATAATCTGATCTTTTTAAAAACTTCAATCTAATATTTACTTATTTAAATAAAAATAGTATTCATAAGGAGTACATTAAAACTTCTAATTTTTGATAAATATGTACCATAATTGCATATTACTAGTATTATAAAAAATAATTAAAAAAAATTAGATGAAAGAACAACCAAGAAATTAGCTTTTATTTAATTTTTAATATAAATAAATATATTTTGTTTAAAAAAAATTATCTGGAATATCAGGAACCTGAATATGATAAAGCTTGGGATTTGAATCCCCGAGGGGACCTTTCATTTCTGATTTTTTTTTTTTTTTTTTTTTTTTTTTTTTTTTTTTTAAAGTTAGCAATGAAATTGGGCCAAAGCAGGCCAGCCCGTAGGCTCAACTGGGCTGGCTCCAAAAAGCTCAACTCGGGGAAAAAATTTCTCAAATAAGTACGATTTATGTAGATGTCTTTCTCTCGTAGCATAAGATTTAAAATCAGGTCTCATTAAACATTTCGAAGAAATACATTTAAGAGTTATACATTGTAATGGAATTGAATAGAGATCATTATTAATAGAATCTCTCCCGACCCCAAAATTAGGAATGATAATAGGTGCGTCCATGATTCAAATTTTTTGTCCATCATATGCAAAGTTTTAAATTAAAAATAAAATTTTATCTTTCTAATTCAAAATTTTGAATAGAGCATGCGAAAAATTGACTCGTGAACCTACTTATTCTCATCCAAGTTGCCGAATTATAAATTTTCAGGATCAGACAATCACCTTAATTTTCGAACAATAGAAAACAATCTCAAAAGCTACCTCTCTTACAAGGCGCGGGCTGGTTTTGTGGTGACGAATAAAATTGGAGGATTTATTGGTGCATGTAGTATTCCAGTTGTTTGTAGTTTGGTACTGAATGTTGAAGTCAGAGATTAAGGGAAGCTCTTGTATGGACAGTAGAAAAAATCTTAGGATATATAAATTGTGTTAGAAGTTGATGTTTTGGTATTCTAACTCAATTCATACACTCCATAATTTATACTTGTCATCCTTTAATTTAAGACGCTCATCTTCTACATATGCAGTTACTTATCTGGAGTTCATATGCGACACACATAGAGGAAATGTAATATGTGTGTAGATATTGTAGCAAATGAAGGAACCAGATTAGGTGTATGCTAAGAGTGTTTAGCAAGGCAAATTTTCTCAATAGCTAACAGAGCTAACGATGAAGAATGTTTTTAGAATTTATTATAAGAGACTATAGTCGTTGAGCTCATATTTTAGCGGAAAAGAAAAAAAAAAGAAAAGAAAAGAAGAAGCTACCTCTCTCCTCCTGGTTAAAGATATGCTATTAAGAAACAAGTACTAGTTAAAATATCATCACAAACAAAAACAAATTTCAAGTATCTTGAAAAATTTCTTCAGCTAGGATTGGCAGTGGAATTGAGCAAGAACTCCTGCGATTTCTTCTCATAATAATACCCATTTCTCTGCGACGCGTCAGCAGAGAAAATCATCACCCCGTTCACTGCAAACCCCCCTCGGCTCTCGATCAATCTCAGCGCGTCGAAGAATGCATCACCTTGTATCCCTCGCCCGTCCACTTCATAGCTCGGCAGCAACTTGCTGGCATTGAACTGCGTGGCCCTGCGCCTGAACGCTTGCAGGTAATAAGCCGGATACTTCACTCGATCCGTATAAAACTGGTGGTTGACGTAGTCGATCACATCGCCATAACTCTTGAAGAGCTCAATGTAGGGATCCACAGTTCGATGGTAGGGCGCGATGCTGGCTACAATTATGATATGGTGCTGTTTTAGCTTAGTGATGAGCTCGCCAATGCAGTAGGCGAAGGTGGTGTCGTTCTTTGGGAAGTTCTCGTAGTCGATGTCTATTCCATCGAGGTGATATTTTGTTACTATCGATTTAAGGGAGGTGAAGGCATTTGATATCCAAGCACTAGAGGATTTTGGTTTGTACCTGCAAATAAATTAAGTAAATGGCATGTATGTAAGTTTGTTGGATATTATTGTTTATGGTGATAATTTTTTTTATAAGGTTAATTATACTCATACCTCCTCCTGTAGTATGTGAGTGTATACCCTTAAAGTTTTAAAGACCTTCTGGATCGCGAAAAAAATATTTTCGTCTGAACTTTCCTGACAGTTTTTTTCTGCGGTCTAGGAAGCCTAAGTGAGAGTTTTAAACTTCCCTTACAGTTTTTTTCTGCGGTCTAAAAGGTCTAAGTGAGAGTTTTAAACTTTAAGGATGATAAATTATACACTCTTCATACTACATGAGGTCTGAGTGTAATTAATACTTTTTTATAATATGGATTGCATTAATAAAATTCTTGATATTTGATTGGTACTAAATATTCCTTATACGACCGTAATATTCTATCAAGACTGAAGGAAAATTTTTATAGGACTGATATAAGGATAGATTTTGAACTTTCGTCGTTACTGTTTCACCGGTTTAACATCACGCTTTATGTTAAGGTGATGTTTTGCTATCTTTGGGTCTAATCCCAGCGTATTCTCGTAATTCCATACGAAGACGTCTATGCATTTTCGAATGAGCTTGATCAGGTTTTGCAATTCGTTCTAATCTAAATTCTTACCACAAATATGGGGCTTTGAATTTTTATCGTCTTCCATGTTCATCTGGATGACCTGATCTTCTGTGGGAGGTTCTTGTTGCTCAAACCGGAGTTCCTATTGTGCATCCATTTTCTGTGCCCAAACTTGAGGGCACAAAATGTTGGGTTGTTAATATACATCATTCACAAAAGATAAGTATAGTAATATGCTCATACTTCGTTGGATATAGGGTAATACTATGAGTGATAAAATGAGAACTGAGGATATTTGTGTTAAGATAGGCGTAACTCTTACTGAAGAGAATATGACAGAAAATCGTTTAAAATAGTTTGGTTATATGCAATATAAACCAAACTGATGGACCAGTTCAACGAATTTATATGACAAGTAAAACAAGTAAAGAGATTACTAAGGAAAATATGGATGGAGGCGATACGAAAAGTTATGGATGTTAGAGACTTAAATGAATACATATTACTCAATAGGAATGAGCGAGGAAGGATCATCCATGTGATTGATCTGCTCATTTAGTTCATGTAATCTATCCTAAGTACTTCAAATGAAAAACTTAGTTGTTGTTGGTGTATTAATTGCATCAAAACAATTCGAGTTACGGGTTGCGATTAAGTACCAAGAGAGAATTTTTTTGCCAATGCTCCAACCAGAAAGGCTAGCTAGGACCTTCACATTGGGATGACGAGATTTGAGAGCTCGAACAGAATGAGGAGTCAGAGTCGGAGCCCAGTAGGGGGAGAATTTTCCATTTTGAGGTTCGCCTGAGGGGCTAGCGTCAATGGCGAAGCTGAGGAGAAAATGGAAGTCGATGTCAGGATCAATGGGAACTTTGTTGAAGGAGACTGGGACCCCCGTAGCTCCAATGTACTCCATCATCACCTTTCCATCTGCTAATGAATCACGATCAGTTGTATGTATATATGCAGTGCATGTAACCAAATTCCATGACTCCATACTTGAGGAGCTGAGTAAATGAAATTGGTCGGATTTTAAACCCGTCATATATGTCAAATCGTGCCAAAACTCATAAAGATCCGATCCAAGTATTTGAATTTAAGCCAAACTCAAGGTTGATAAATACTAATATAATAAGTACGGCGGATATACTGATTTGACAAAACTACAAATAAGTACTTGAGCTATGATTGTGGTTATTTCTAAATATTTTACAATGCAATATTTATAGATCTGCATTTTGAATGGTGAGTCGTTCCTAGCTTTCGGATAGTTTGAGTGTAGAACCCTACTTACGACAGTCATCTAACAAACGAGTTAAATTTTAGGCCGTTAATTAGTTGTGGCTGTTTAAAAGTTGTTATCAAATTGTTGTAATTAACTTGAAACTATAATACAGTTCTTCCATAGTTTTTTTCCGTTTGGATTTAAAAATCTTCATATTAATCTATGTGAAGATTTGAGATATATTTTATGATTTGATTGATTAAATATTTTCAATAATTGATGCCTGAATTGATAGCTATTGAATAACAAATATTTGCTAGCCTGCTTTTACAGAAATCTCTAGCAAATCATTGAAGTTACGTCTTTAAAATCTCATTTTGGCAAATCTATGCTAGCTCTTGTCTAATAACTTAAAAACAAAAGATAGACAGTATGATTGAATTGTAGATCATCAAACGCTTAAAAAAAATTTCAGTTCCGACACAATCGAAAGCAAAGATGATTACCAGAGAAAGTGCAGCAAAGGAGGCAAAACATAACCAGAGAAAGTAGCAATCGCTTGATTCTGATCATATCTACAGGCTCGACGAGCAATTACAATAACAAGGTCAGTCATGCTCTTATTTATATATACTAGCGTTTCCTCTTATGGCCGGCTGTACATTTTCTTCGTCCCGACACGTAACAGCTAGTATTATAGGATAATGCTATGGCTAGCTTGCTTGTCATATAAAATAGCAGTATCTTGTCAAACTGATCATCGGTCGGCAAATATACAATACAGTGTTGAGATTTTGAAATTTTCTGGTATATATTTCACATCTTTACCGCAATTTGACAGAGTCCAACAAATTTATGGTTACTACACTTGTATCGCGTTCTTGTAAGTAGTGACATCTTTTGTCTTTCAGAGTAGAATCAAAGACAACCCACAAACGATAAGAAAAGTTGGAAACTACAGAGTTTGTTGCGATGTTGAAAATAACCCGTTATGAAACCTGTTATATTGCGTTACGTAACCTAACGGAACTCCAGCACTACGTAACAACTGAAAATAACTCAGTGTACCGTAACAGTATGTTTTTTTTATATTATTTTACGTTATATTACGTAATGTTACGTTAAATTACGTTATGTTACGTTATTTACTATTGTTTTTTAGTAATATCTATATTTTTATTGCTTATTATTTTGATTATTAGCGAATTACTAAAATTTTGTTACTTGATTTGGTTTGTTTGATTGCTTATGGAATTCTTATTCACTTGTTGTAGTTCCTATATGGTTGCTGAAATATTATATTTATTGATTCTATTGAATTTTTAACTGAATTGAAATGATAATTACAAATAAAATAAATTAAACATTTGAAAATATAAATTACAATAATGATAAAGAATTATAATCTTGTTTTTTTTTTTTTAATTTAGGTGATAACTGGAATTACGATTACGGACTTAATATAATTTATGAAGATAAATATGAAAATTATTGTAAATTTTAATAAAAATTTAGAATAGATTATGTATTACAAAATAGTTATATATTCTTTTTAGAGTTTTTTTAATTTATTTTTCAATTTATAAATATTATTTTATATAGTTTTATATTTATTTTTATTAAATAAATAGTAAATTATGTAACCTACGTTATGCGTTACACTATTTGCAACATAACCTAACAAAGGCAAAACGTTACGTTACCGTTATTGCTATTTTATTGGTTTGATATTAGAAAAAACTATGTCAGGATCATGGAGATATTAGAGCAAATGTATAAAGTTTCTCATAAATTAAATCAACAAAAAGTGAGTAGTTTTGATCACTATATAAATTAATTCTTGGTTGAGGCATGACCATGTTTGCGTTCTTCTTTTAAACATATATGAGCTGTTTTCAGAATAGAACTAACCAACAAAAAAAAAAAAAAAAAATCGCTTTCCAAGATGAATACCTTAACATGCTCTTATTTTAAAATTTTTTTAGAAACAACAATTTAGCACTGAGTTGCTATATATTATGGGTCAAGTTTGAATTAAAGAAATAAATTCACTTAAAACATATATCTAAAGAGTTATGTTAAAAAAAAAAAAAAAAAAAAAGAAATTAAGAAACTCTAGAGTTATATGCAAAGATGTTTCAATTCTCTTAGTTCATGATCTTAAGTTCTCATACTTTACAAAAATAATACAATATTAGTATAAATCAATAGTTCTTTTTCAATATCATTATATGAATTTTGTTCTCAATTGAACTTTCATTGGTAATTATTTTTGAAAATATACTCATAAAAGTTAAAGTTGTTATCTTACATTTAATATTTTTATAGGTTCATGATAAAATTTTTGTAATAAGTTAATCATTGTAAAAGAACAAATTTCACTCTACTTTTTTTTTAAAAACAAACCCTCCAAATATTTCTAAGTATTTATATGGATTTCCTATCTGTAAAGATCCTATAAGAGAAAGGACAAAAATAGATAGTGCTGATCATAGCTGCAAGCTATAATTTTTAATAATAAGCGGGCAGCAGAAGGCCATATGACTCCTATTATTTCTATACCAGCACGCGTTGTGAGCCCAGCTCAGAATCTGTCCTGTAAAATACAACAATGAATAAGCAACAATTTACGTTCTTTCTTGGTGCCAATGTTTTCCTAAAGAACAAATAATAAGTACAAAGCACCACCTGCTTCCTCTCTTCTTTATCCTCAAGTATACACATGCATTTTCCTTCAAAAAGTAAATCGGATGCATGACCTCCACAACACTTGGGGACTGTTTGGTTGCTTGTAAATAGTATTATTGGAATTTGTATTAACATGTAAAAATACAGTAATAGAAGTTGTTGCAACTTGTTATACTATAATACATTTGGAAGTTGTAAATTTTAACTAGAGTTGTGAAAAATTTTAAATTTTAATGTTATTTTTAAGATATACGAGAAGTACCACAATTTTCAACATTTCAATTACTGTTTACAAATGAAAGTCATAATTTGTCAGTGCAATTGCTGTAAGTGCGTAACTGGTTGCAATTCCAACAAGACATTTTCTCAATGCTGCCTCTTTGCACCATGCCCCGAACTTCGACCACACCATCCCACATTTAATTTTTTTGTGCTAGAATTTGAGACCAGGCACCAGGGCTTAATGGATCTAAATTAGCTATCTGTTAACTCAATAGTTCTACCAATTCTGTAGGTAACTGAATTTAGCAAAAACCAAGTAGCCCATAAGACAGTTGTTGGCTCCAGTGGCATGTTCGCATTGAACTCTATGGTTTCTTCCAACTTTCCTGCTCTGCCAAGGAATTAATTTTTAGAAATTTGACTGGTCTATTTATTAGATTAATAGTTTAATAATATTAATCTTTATATCTATTAGTTAAATCTATTTGATTACCTAAAAAAATAGATTAAGGAAAATGTGGTCATAAATGAAAACTATGGTTAAAAAAAAAAAAAAAAAAAAAAAAACAAAACTAGTTAGTGTCTAGAATATGGGGATTTTCAAGAAAAATACATAATTCGTGAAGTTTCAGATAGCATTGAGAGAGTTAATAGGGATTCATGGGCAAAGGGTAATAGTTTATGAGGGTTGTTGTACTTAAGCATTAATTTTTTTTAATAGGGCCTTAACTTCTCATCCTTTTTGTTGAGATATTGATTTAAAATGGAGAGAGAGAGACTTCTCATCCTTTTTGTTGAGATATTGATTTAAAATGGAGAGAGAGAGAGAGAGAGAGAGAGAGAGAGAGAGAGAGAGAGAGAGAGGGAAGTAACCGTCAGAACCTGCATGCTAATAAAACATAATTATTTTGTTGTTCTAAGAAATAATATCCTTGCTCATTAGTAACTTAAAAATACCTGCAATCCTCAAAAATGATTTAAATGAACATACAATAGTTGCAAAGGCAAAAATATATACAATTGAATGAAAAAGAAAAGGCAAAAACATATACAATTGAATTAAAAAAGAAAAGAAATAAAAAAATTAGAGAAAAATATGCCCTCACGCAGGATCGAACTACGGACCTTCAGTTTACAAGACTGACGCTCTACCACTGAGCTATAAGGGCTTGGTTGTTATGTTTTGAAAAGTATTATTATTCCATTTGGATAATAGTTCATTCCAATTATGGAAAGCCAAATCCCAACTCTTTTAGGACCATCCAGATTTGGAAACTCAAGTAGATATTCGGATTTGGAAACCGAGTCCGAGTCGGAGCCTGAGTCCTATTCCAATAACTACTAGCATTTCAACAAACTCCTCCATGTAAGATTACCCCTCCAATTAAACACATCCCAATTCTGATCAAAACTTGAACACATCCCAGTATTGGAGTATACTTAGATTACAGTAACTGCTGTTCCTGTGACGATGGCTTTCAAGAGGATGAGAGTGACCGATTCCATCACCGACGGGAGATCAAAGACCATGCACGCAGCTATTGCCAAGGAACTTGGCCAAGCGATCCGCCTATTCAGAACCTCACCAGGCTCCTCACCCTCATGCCTCTCTACTTCCACCAGTAACACAGACGAACCTGACGATTTCTATGACCTCACACCGGAGGATTACTACAACATCATGACATCTCAGAGAAGATCCCAAGGCCAGGTTCTCAAGACCCGAGTGATCCGAGAAGCAGAGGCGAGGGCTCGCAGAGCAAACATAACCAGGGCAACAATACATGTTCAGTTTCCTGATGGTTATGCTCTTGAGGCAGAGTTCCATGCATCGGACAAGATTCAGAGCCTGGTGGAGCTTCTGGTTAAAGCCATTGCTCGGCCAGAACTGCCGTTCTACTTGTACACCACTCCTCCAAAGGAACGGGTCAAGGACTTGTCAAAGGATTTCTATTCAGCTGGATTCGTTCCTGGAGCTATCGTCCACTTCGCCTATGATCTGCCCACGGTTGCTGATGCTAACTCCTGTCCCTACCTCCGCAGCGAAGTCTTGCTGCTGAACAGACAGCACTGCATTGATCAGGCTGTTTCTGTGGAGCCTGAAAGAGAACCAGCTATGGAGAAGATCAACCCTGCAGTTCCTGAGCTGAAGACTGACATCAAGAAGACAACAAAACCAAAGTGGTTGAAATTATAAACCATCAGAGGTTCAAAGTATAGTGCAATGAAGAATCTATGACTGTGTAATTAATGCATCGTGTTGGGTTTCTGGGAATAAATCTGTAGCTCTTTTTCTCAACTTGGTATGTGTAAGTAATCATATGCAAAATTTTCTGCAGTGTGTTAGTAAAAGAAATAGTAGCTGCAGGCGATTTTGCTTAAGAAAAACATCGACAATAATGTGAAGTGAAAACCTAGGGTTTAGAATTTACATGACTGCAATATAATTGCATGAAGTTGATACATAAACTTCAGATTTTCAAGAATTTCGAGATTCATCACTAGTTCGCCTGACCAAGTACAGCAGTTCAGACACATTGAATGTACACCTCTAGCTTTCAAATGATGTGTATGTATACAAATATGCAAGGAGAAACGATGAATTTTGTGTTAGCTGAAACAATATAAAGTCCTAATTGAACCATTTGATTGCATGAACCTGGTCTCTGTCAATCTTCAATTTGTTGAGCTCAACCGGGTTTCAGTTGATGTGTTTTGCAAAGACTAAATATTTCTGTAGGCAGTTGTATCCACCTCAACTTTCTCCGTAGCTCCCATAGATTTGCAATGAGCACTTTCTGGAGTACAACACTAATTTGGTAGAAGGACAGGAGTTTTCTCGTATATACTTCTCATCAAGGCAATGGGACGGGAGTTCTCCAATTGTCAAACTCGATCAAGTCTCTGTTAATGATCGATCCATTGTGAAGCCAAAATGTCTCTTTAGACTGGTGGAATTGCCTCACCTTCCTTTGTAGTTCCCATAAAATTGCCAATGTAGCAGAGCATGGTTCAGTTTCTGGAGCATAAACCCATAGGCACCTTACTCTTCTGCCACGAGCTATCATCACCTTGATCACTTCATCTGGCATGGTAACAATTGTCCAGTATTACCATGTAGCAAGCTTCTAAAGTAGACTGAGCTGTTAAAGAAGAAAGAGGATCTCACCTGGTATAGATTCTAGGTACTCGAGGAGTTGAGGGCCAATCCGGGTTGACGGCCACTTGATTGATATCTGAGTGTAGTCAATCACATCCTGGAAAGGTAGTTCAACTTCATCGGATAAGATCACTGGGACGCATTCCTGTTTGACAGTTCACTGCATTAGAAGAAGCGCTTCGAATACAAACCCAATTATATGTTGATTCAGCAGAAAAAGGGCAGACCACAAAGTAGGATTCATAAAACCGAAGAGTCCATGATGATTCGCCACGTGGAGCCAAGCAGAACTTGGCATTCCTCAAGTGATCGAAGTAGTCAGTCCTTCCCAATTTGTTAGGGCCCTTGAGCTTCAATTCTGGAGCTTCCAACTGTTCATGACATCAATATGCACGATATGCTGAGATGAGCGTAGAGAACAAAAGAAACCGAAAAAAGCATATTTCATCCAACAATTTACTTTCATCTGCCAAAAGAACTTCTTGAAGCCTCTGAAAATAAGCAATGTTTGCAGTCCTTTTCTACCAAACAAAAGTAATGATAAATCAACATGCAACTACATGTTCCTTAAGCTGTCTACAAGTAACTATAGCCATGTAAAGCTCATAACCATTCAATAGTGTTATGTGATAAAGAAGTGTGGGAGGATCTTTATTGGTATAGATGAGATTGGAATCATCCATCCATCTTATTACAATCCATCTCTAATCTAAAAACCCAAATGTCTGTTATCATGGTATCAGGACAACCCCTAACCTAATCATCTTCTTCCTCTCTTCACCTCCTTAAAGCCATCTTATCTCCTCTCTTTATCACCTGCAACCCGGATGACATCAACCAACGACTCAGCCCCTATATCATTTTAATCCTCTGCTCTCTGATCAGAACCCCACCACAACATCATCCTCGACCTGATCCGAAATCATCAATCAGAACCTGACTCTAACTATCCATCTCAATCTCCAATCTGACCAGATTCCGACTTTGACGCCACCTCAACATCATCTCCATCTCCAAATATGATCAGAACCAGCCTCAAGCCAACATCACCTGCCGCAGCCGCCAACAACTTTCACCTCCCTTCCTTCCTTGTCCCTTTTTCTTGTTCAGCTCAGATCTGAACTGATCTGATGATTCCAGATCAAACTGAGATGTCCCAAGTTCCAACCCAAAAAAAAAAAAAAAAAAAAAAAAAAAAAATCCTTTCTTCTATTTTCATTGTCTGGTTGTGTTAGTTTGATGGTTGTATGAGAAGTCTGGTGGAAGTTGTGATGGAAGCTTTGTCTTAAGTGACGACAGATGTTTCCTCTCTTGTTCAGAAATTGGGTTAAGGATCTTGGAGTTTGGCTATAGTAGGTGGTTGGTGGCTAGGAGATTTAGGAGATTATGGATATCGTAAATTTGAATAGAGCGACAGATTCGAAAAGTACAAGGAAGCAGAAGCTGGTTGTTCCAGAGTTCATTATTAGTAAAATCACTAATAGAAAGTTGAATACTGATAAACATTTCCAGTGGATAAACACCGCTGAAATTTATATGATCAGTCAAGAGAAGAAGAGTCCTGTATACGTGGATTCTCCGATACATAAGACAGATGAGTGGGAGGATGTTACTCTCTTTGGTCAACTATTGAGTACCTTGAAACCGAAGACACAAGTTCTAGTGATGCATATATGTGAAAATTGATGAAAATGTGGACCTATCTTGAGTAGTTTTATTCAGGGAAGGACACTCTTAATAGAGTTATTATTGTCATTCAAGAGATGTTTCGGAGTAAGGACAATAAAACTGTCTTAATATTATGTAGATTTCAATAAGGTTTATGAGGTGCTAAAAATACTATTCCCCATCTAACAAAACAGGAAGAAGATGCAGAATTAATGGAAATAGCTAGTAGTACTGACTTCCTTAAGGAGTCATGAGAGGAAACCCCTGTATGCATAGGTGATAGATAGTTTTGCAACTGATCCTCTGTCTGACATCAATTTTTTCATAACATCTTTTGAAAGAACTGCAGAATCCTACTAGAAATGAGTTCCATAAATAGTCAGTTCTAACCATTCAACAAAGATAGTTTACCACTCCAGGTAGTGTAATAATCCTTAATTTTTTTTTTAATCATAACTAAATGAATAAACAAATAAACATAATAATTTAAACTATTCATCTTTCCTCTTCTATAACCTCCCAAATTCATTCATTCTTCTAACCCTTTAAATTCTATAACCCCTCAAACCCTTTGAATTCCATAGCTCCCTAAACCCTTCACATTTTATAACTTCTAAATCCAACACTATACAAACCCAACCTCTTTTCTAAATTCAATTTTACACCCATTCTCTAAAATTTCTCTCTCTCTCACTTTATTGGAGCGTCTCGTCGGATCGCTGTCGTTGGCCTCGCCGAAACTACCACCTCTCACCGGAGTTTTGACAGAGAAACTCCTATATTCTTCCTTCCCTTACAACTCTACTATTTGAGCTACTATTTGAGCTTGGTAAAACTACTTTCTTAAATTTCTATTGCATTTATCTTATTAGATCCTAGAATTAGCTCACATACTATCTAACAACCCTAATAAACGATATCCACCATGTTATAGATCCAATAAGATGAATTCAAACTCATTTATTGATTTCAAATAGAATTTAGTGTGATCCTACAATTTTAGGCCAAAACATTATTTATAAATCAACTATGAGACTCTTCTCAAAAATAAATATAAAATAAAATAAAATAGAATGAAAATAATTGATATTTAAAGGAAATCCTTATATGCTAAACTTATCCAACAAATATAAAATCAAACAAAAATATAACCACATAGAAGTTGAACAATATTAACATTTCTTTGTTGACATAGACTTCAAGTTCAATATTAATATAGTATATGCCCAGCTGAGCCCACCTTACACCTCCTATAAGCCTCTCGTACCAAACAAATAAGATTGTGGTTCGATGAGAATTAACCAGTTTACATGTTTACAAAATATGTAAATAACAGCTTATTAGGACAATATTAGAAGTTACTTTTCTACACTAATATTATTTAACTTTAAAATCAATACTAAATGCTTTATAAAAATTAGAAACTCCCTAAAAATCACCTGAATTTATGATAAACAATTTTTAACAAATATATTATAATTTTATGTATAGATTGCTTCGTGTGATTGCTAATTGGTAGATAATACCTTCGCGAATTGAGGTGAGTTCTTTATGCACTTACTAAACATGTTAGTTTTTATTATAAAAATATTACTTCAATTATATCGTCTAAATTTGTTATTACAAGTATTTTTTTGTTAGAAATTAATTTGTAGAAACTAAATTTGTTATTACAAGTGCATTCATTGGCATTCATATATTTCTTTATGCTGTTAGAATTTAAATGAATACTTATTAAATTACATAATATAGTTAGGTGTTTAATAAATCATGAAAATGCTATAATCGTAGAAAAATAGTGTTTGCGATATCATTTTATATCGGTGTCTAGAAAAGTTATTTTGTATGCTGGTTCTCTAATTAAGGAACGTGCAATGCACGGAAAATCTCTCAGCATCCATACACTAGCCTGACCGATATCTGTATAATATCTCAAATCAGTAAATCCTTAATATAACAAATTGTGATTTATTGAATAAAATATAAACTGAACGAACTCTATAAATCATGTTGTTAATAAATTAACAAAATCCAATTAAAATATTGTACTCGATATTCAATATACAAGTTATGAAAACCAAAATTTAGACTTACATGTACTATACCTAAATAACGCTGGGTTGGGGCAGAAATTGAATGATGGAAATATACTCTGTTTCGGCTGTAAACTTGTTAAGTTGTACAACTTAATATTTCGCACACCATGGGTGCGTGATGATTTGCCGATCATACCTGACTATAATTCCTATTTGCCTGACGGCAGGTCCGATTCAGCTCCGGACAATCCATGTGACCATTTTCTGGATCTGTACAGGAAACAATCGAAACAGTGATATCCCATCAGTTAGTTTTTCCAATTACATGACATTCTAAATAAACTTACTATAATTGTGATTACACTAAAATATATTTGCTTTATCCTATGTCACTTAATATTATCGTTACTTATGAATTTAATATTTTCTAAGACTTATATTATTACCATATTTAGACATAAATTTTACATCACATACTTTTTTCAGTATTTATTGTATTGGTCGTTATCTGACGATCTGGATATGCATGTGTAGAGACTGAGTTGAACCCCGTTGATCCTACTGCGGAAAATATGGAGTATTTTGCTGAAGTGACCGAATATCAGTAGTTATCATGTACTTAGTTTGTATTAAATGTAGTCTTTTCATATTTTTGAATCTATCATTTCTTAATGGATGTTATCTTAAGTTATCCAGTATCGTCCTTCTGTTTTTCTTTATATAATAAACTTCATGGCTTAATGAATATCAGTTTATTTATCTATGTGTATTTATTCTTTGTGACTGTGACATTATAATTGAGGCTTTAGCATATTTAAATCGAATATGTTGTCGATACCTGCTACACGTGCTCATACACCGTATATCAGAAGCGGGACGTGACAAGCAGCAGTTGAGGCGGAGGTCGTTTTGGTAGAAGTTGGGGAGATTATGACCAAGGAGGACAACTTGGTAGCTTCTGGGAAAATTCTAGTCAAGGAGGAGATCGCTTTGGTGGTGGTTGGAAATATTCTAGACGAGGTCATTGTGAAGGTAGAGGGGGAGATTTTGGTCATGGAGGATGGGGAGGAACAGAGAATGGGAAACATATAATAGTGTGCTACAACTGTGGGGAGGTCAACGCACGAGGAAAGTCTATCACAAATGGCTAGCACTTTGGTCAGTCTGCTCATATGACCTACGCATCAGAGAGACAAATGTTCTCAAGTTCTAGAAATGTACTTTTGTCAAATGAATAATTTGAAAAATATCAAACATTTTAGTAGTTTGAAGTGACTGATCACACCATTCTTATATATAGCTACTTTGATACAGTCAAGTAATCCTGTTGTATGTTTCACTTCTAGAGCTCCTAATACTTGGATTATTAACATAAGTGCATTTGACCACAGCAAGAGAAATGAAAGTATTCTGCTAGACTTGCTCATCTCTAATTCTTCCTACAATAACTTTAACACATGGTACTACACCTCCTTTCGAGAGTGTAGACATCGCTAAGGTTTCTTCTTATGTTTGTAATTTGTTCTTTATATAGCCAAAGTTCCATTTAATCTGTAATTGATCGTAAACTTAACACAATCAATGAAAACATCCTTTCCGAATCATGTTTATTTCAAGGGAGTGACATACAGAGAATGATTGGCACATGACATGAATATGGAGATATGTATCACTTGGAGACTAATGACAATTCGATCGCATGTGTTAGCTCCACTTCTTTGCGAGATTTACATTGTTGGTTTGATCATCCTCCTTGCATGTTCTAAAGAAATTAGTCCATGAGTTAGGTCAATTCTCATCACTTTAGTATGAGATATATCAAATGGGTAAATACCATTGTATAGATTCAATAAGAGGGCAGATGAACCACTTGAACTGGTCTATTATGATATTTGCAGACCTTGTCCTATTAGTTTTACACTTGGTTTTAGATATTTCATTACCTTTGTAGATGATTTCTTTCATGTAACATTATTATATTTAATGAAAAGTTGTTCAGATACTCTCAATATTTCAAACCTTTTGTGATGAAATTAAAAATCAATTTGGTATGTTTGTTTGTACTATGTATGCTGATAATAGAAGGAGATTTGTTAGCCCCTCGTTTTACATATTTCATGACTGATTATAAAATTATTCACCAAATTTCTTATACTTATATGCCACAACAAGATAGAGTGTCGGAACGTAAGAATTGCCACTTACTCGAGGTGACACAAATTTGTTACTTCATATAAATGTTCCTAAATACTTCAAAGGAGATGTAATTCTTACTCTTGTTTTCTTATTAACAGCATGCCTTCTATAGTTATTTACCATAAACTATATTATGTTCTTTACCTGAAAGTGATTAATTTTGTTTGCCTCCTAGAATTATCAGTTATATATGTTTTGTTCCCGATCACAGTATTGGTAAAACCAAATTAGACCCTAAGCTTTCAAATGTGTATTCTAGAGGATATAGATTTTATTGTTTCAGTTTGCATAAATTTGTGCTCTTCAAATATTATCTTTCTCGAGTTCACATCATAATCAAGAGTCATTTACCACTATAACCAAAAAAATATTTCATTTTCTTTTTAGAAAACTCATCATTTTTATCTATCCATGAGGATCATGTACCTCCGAAATATGGTGAACCAATACAAGTATAAACAGGACGTGCCAAATCCATAACCAATGTGCCAACCACTATATATCTCCAATAAATGACACGATATCTGAAGAAAATACTGATAACTTTCTTCTCATGTTCATATTAATTCTCAATCTGAGCTTGAATCCATAATATTCGTATTACTCACCATAAAGAAAAGAAGAGTAGCACTCTATATTCATTACATAACTCTCGTGTCATGCATATCTTTCTACACCTTTTTATATTTTTGTTTCTTCCATTGATTCCCATCCTATCCCCAAGTCTGTATCAAATATCTTGTCAAATCCAGATTGGCGGGCAGTAATGGAGGATGAGATGCATATTTCAAAGCAGGATGAGACATGGAAACTAATTTCACTTCCAGCTATAAAGAAAGCAATTGGATGTCGAAGGGTATATACTACCAAATTGAATCATGACGGAACTTTAACTTGCCTTAAGACTCGTTTGGTTCAAAACAGATACTCCCAAACTTATAGTATAGATTATCAGGATACACTCTCTAACAACAAAGATAGCTTCTGGTTGCTCATTCACTTGTTATGCGTCACTCGAATCCACACCAGATATAAAGAATGCATTCCATCATAGCATTCTCAATAAGGATGTGTATGTGGAGCAACCACTTAGGTTTGTTACTGGAAATATGGAAAAAATTGTTACTTGCAAAAGTATTGATTATCAGGATACATTCTCTCCAACAATAAAGATGACTTCTGGTTGCTCATTTACTTGTTGCTATGTGTCACTAAAACCTGCACCAGTTAGACACAAAGAAAGCATTCTGCCATAGCATTCTTAATGAGGAGGTTTATAGTGAGTAACCACTTGGATTTGTTACTCACTGGGAGTATGGAAAAATCTGTCGCTTGCAAAAGTCACTTTATGATTTGAAACAATCACTTTGAGTATGATTTGGGAGGTTTTGCATGGTTTATGAGTTTGGTCCTCGTAATTCTTAAAAATATCATTCTGTTTTCTTTTGCATCCATTGGGGAAAACGTATTCTTGTATGGATCTATGTGGATGATATTGTGATTACAAGCAATGATGTCTAAGCGATAAGTGACTCAAAGTCAGACCAAACATAAGAGTACTTTCTGGGGAAGGAGATGGCTCAATCTAAGAATATCACTTTCTCAGTTGAAGTTTAAGTATGTATCAGATATGCTATCATAAGTAGGTATACTCGAGCGCGTAAAGATGCTAATACACCAATAGATCCAAACTTGAAGTTATTGCCTGATCAGAGAGAGCTCCTATAAGTTCAAGGAATGTATAGACTTGTTGGATATCTTGATGATAACTCGTCCAGCTAGTATAAATCTAGTTATCTTTATGAATTGTAGTGGAATGTCCGTAGTACAAGGACAGTGTGATGCAAGCATTATCACACCAAAGCATGTTTCTTCTTCTACCAATCCACTTGCAGATTTTATTAACTAGATCACTTGCAATATCTCGAGTGCACTTCATTTGTGACAAGCTAGTCATTACAATGTACATGCTTCAGCTTGAAGTGTTATGTAACAAAGTGGTGTGGGAGGACCTTTATGTAAAATTCCATATATATATATATATATATATATATATATATATATATTCTAATAATAGTACAGATGAGATGGGAAATAATCTATCAATCTTATTCTTCCCCAATTCATCTCTAATCAAAGATCCTAATCTCTGATTATCAAATAGAAAATAAAGCTTTTCAGTCCCCTTTTAAGGAAACGAGCAGCAATCACAGATAGGGCACAACAACACAGCAATGTTTAAAATAACGATAACAGTAACGTAACGTTTTACCTTTGTTAGGTTATGTCGCATATAGCGTAACGCATAACGTAAGTTACGCAATTTACTATTTTATTAATAAAAATAAATATAAAACTATATAAAATAATCTTTTAAAAAATTCTAAAAAAAATATATAAACATTTTATAATACATAATCTATTCTAAATTTTTATTAGATTTTACAATAATTTTCACATTTATTTTCATAAATTATATTAAGTCCGCAACTGTAATTCCAGTCATCACCTAAACAAAAAAAAAACAAGATTACAGTTCTTTATCTCAATTCCAATTATTATCATTATTATAATTTATATTTTCAAATACTCAATTTATCTTATTTGTGATTATTGATTTCAATTCAGTTAAAATTTCAATAGAATCATCAAATATAATATTTCAGCAACCGTATGGGAATTACAACAAGCGAATAAGGAAATAATCGCTAATTAGTAAGTTAGTAATTCCATAAGCAATCAAATAAGCCAAATCAAGTAACAAAATTTCAGTAATTCGCTAATAATCAAAATAATAAGTAATAAAAATATAGATATTACTAAAAAAAATAGTAGTAAATAACGTAACATAATATAATTTAACGTAACGTTACGTAATGTAACGTAAGATAACATAAAAAACAATGTTTAAAATAGCGATAACGGTAACGTAACGTTTTGCCTTTGTTAGGTTATGTCGCATATAACGTAACGCATAACGTAGGTTACGCAATTTACTATTTATTTAATAAAAATAAATATAAAAGTATATAAAATAATCTTTATAAATTAAAAAATAAATTAAAAAATTCTAAAAAGAATATATAACCATTTTGTAATACATAATCTATTCTAAATTTTTATTAAATTTTATAATAATTTTCACATTTATCTTCATAAATTATATTAAGTCCGCAATCGTAATTCCAGTCATCACCTAAATAAAAAAAAACAAGATTACAATTCTTTATCATTATTGTAATTTATATTTTCAAATGTTCAATTTATCTTATATGTAATTATTAATTTCAATTCAGTTAAAAATTTAATAGAATTAATAAATATAATATTTCAGCAACGTATAGAAACTACAACAAGCGAATAAGAAAACAATCGCTAATTAGCAACTTAGTAATTCTATAAGTAATCAAACAAGCCAAATCAAGTAACAAAATTTCAGTAATTCTCTAATAATCAAAATAAAAAGTAACAAAATTATAGATATTACTAAAAAAATAATAGTAAATAACGTAACATAACGTAATTTAACGTAACGTTACGTAATATAACGTAAAATAACATAAAAAACGTACTGTTACGGTGCCCTGAGTTATTTTCAGTTGTTACGTAGCGCTGGAGTTCCGTTAGGTTACGTAACGCAATATAACGGGTTTCATAACGCGTTATTTTCAACATTGATAAAAAATATACTGTTACGGTACACTGAGTTATTTTCAGTTGTTACGTAGCACTGGAGTTCCGTTAGGTTATGTAATGCAATATAACAGGTTTCATAACGCGTTATTTTCAACATTGCGACACAGTATATGCCCCTAGAAATGCTAGGATGTGATAGAGCAGGAAGACATCAACAATCAAAAGAAAATCCTCATTTAAATATCACCGTAACCTCTTTAGTATTTCAAGTGACAAAGACGTTCAGAATTACAAATTTCTAATAGTACATGATGTCTCCAGTGCCTAAGTAGTATAACTTTTTTCCCTGATGAATAAAGGTGAGGCATGTATTCGAAATGTTTTAGCATATTATGAGATGGATATATCTCCTACATTTAAGTATTACATGATTCATAAGGAATATGAAAGAAAATTGCAAATCAAACAAGCGAATAGAATAATATAAAAGGCTAACCTTATCTGGATACTGCTTGGCGAGCTCGACCAACTGAAGCCGACCAACCTTTCCCTGGCCACGTCCTAGAAAGTTTGCCAAATACTTCCTCTTTGATAAAGGGAGTGGTTGCACTACAGTGGACCCATGAAATGTAGTCATCCCATCATCAACATTCCCAGGGATAATAATGTCTTTCCACGTATTAAAAGAGCTTATATCTCGTTTGTCTGTTCGATCCCCCTGTGCTATGAATGACACACATTTTATTACAGGTTCTTAAAAGCAGCTTCAAGTGAGAGAATGTATCAGCTTCAAATGTAGGTAAATAAATCACAAGGTCACATATCACAAAAATAAAAGCATGTTTAATATGCTAAAGAACTCCACTTAATTAAATGTCAGAAAATTTATTAAAAAATTGACAAATCACATTAATTAGCATGAAGCCATGAATACTGTCACAATCATCAATAAAATAATTTGGTGAAGCTATGACAGATGTTCTTATTCCAAATTGAGTAATCATTCCAGCAATGTGTTAAGTAGTTGATTTATAGTACAAATTCTGTTTGCTCAGATATTGTAACAGTATGGGAAAAATATACACATGAACTTAGTGCTCAGAAATCATGAAAGAAGACAGGTGAATCACTCATTATATGACTAAAAAAATAAGACTACATATAGTATGCAAGTCCGAAAAGAGACCAAAACCACAACCATTGGATATATGAGTAACGAATCTTGAAGAATTAAATTAAAACAAAATGAATAGAATAAGGATAATAAATGCTGTCTTAACTGAAATTGAAGAGACATGAAATTTTCCAAAAAGTGTCCCACTTCAAATTACTATTATAAATATTGTAACTTATATTAAGTTTGTTTTAATTTTGTCTGTTTTAATGGAATTAACCGTTAACCATTTACTTACTTATAGATATTTTGGCACAGAAATAATCCTTGCACCTTGTTATATTTGAAATAATTCACCTACAAATTGGTTGCAGTTAGAATGAAATCGTTTATGTTTTAATATGCTTCAGATGTTTATGTGAACTAACAAAGTCACTAAACCAGAAAAGGATATTATTCCTCTTCTTTCTATTTCTTTTATTCATCATTCATCGAACGACATTTAAACATAAAATTTCCTCCAATTTTCACATTCTTCTGAAGTCTAGATTATCTTGGGAACATATTACATTTAGCAGCTTCCACAAATAATCCTTGCAAATGCACCAACCTAGACTCAACCTTTTGGTAGTTAATCACTTTTTAGATGTCATAATCGTGGAAGCCTTTTCCCAATGTTTAAAATAACGATAACGTTAACGTAACGTTTTTTTTTTTGTTAGGTTAAGTAGCAAATAATGTAACGCATAACGTAGGTTACGCAATTTTCAATTTATTTAATTAAAATAATATAAAACTATATTTAATAATGATCATAAATAAGTGAATAAATCCAAAAAATCATATAAAATACTGTAAAATCAATTTAAAGACATAGAAAAATTTTAAAATTTGTAGCAAGTATGACAATAATTTTTCAGTAGCACACTAATACAATAGCACATTTCATATTTCAGTAGCACAACATCAAATTAACACTAATACAGTTGCACATCATATTTCAAATTTTTTCTTATTTCATATTTCATATTTCAGTATCACACTAATACAGTAGCACATCATATTTCAGTAGCACAACATCAAATTAACACCAAGAAGAAGAATTATAACTGTAGCAGTTAGCACATCATATTTCATTACTTGGAATACACTAATACAGTAATTTAATTGAACTGAAATTTAATTAAATCCCAACAAAAACTTAATTAAATCCCAAAATCCCAAAATAGCAGCAACTTAATTGAATCCCAAAATCCCAACAGAAACTTAATTAAATCCGAAAATAACAACAACTTAATTGAATCCCAAAATCCCAAATTAACAGTTAAAAATTTTTAGTCAATGGAAAAAAAAACTAGAATTTAATGTAAGCATTACATTAAGCATTAAAATAAACAGGGAAAAAAATTAGGTTAAAATTTTTACCTGTCGAAGTTCGTCGGAATGACTTGCCGGAGTTAGCGACGGAGAGGATCGGCGATGGAGATGGTTGGCAACGGAGTCGGCGATGGAGAGAATCGAAATCGACGATGGAGAGGAGAGAATCGGGCGATCGGCGAGGAGAGAATCGGGCGATCGGCGAGGGTAGAGATGGAGAGGATCGGAATCGGCGATCGGCGAGGATGGAGAGAATCGGCGATGATGGAGATGACCGGCGTGGATGGGGAGAGTCGGAATCGGGCAAGGTTGGAGATGATCAGGCGATCGACGATTTTTCGGGGGAGGAATCAGAGGAACGAGCGATTTTTTGCGGGGGAGGGAAGCGGAGGTTCGGTCGCGAAAAGGAAAAGGGGAGGATTTTAGGGTTAGCTTACGAGTATTTATACCCAAAATACCCCTAGGAAATAACGTTCGTTATTTTGCGTTATAACGTTACGTTATATAACGTACGTTATTTACAAATAACGCACCGTTACGCAAACCTGCGTTTTATTCTCCTATTACGGAGCGCCGGGTTCGCGCTCCGTTACGAAACGCGTTATAACGCGTTTCGTAACGCGTTATTTTCTACATTGCCTTTTCCATAGAATTAGGGTTTTCTATGGGGCACAAACTACACATAAAATTTGGCACAATATTATGACCAAATGTCAACCAAAGTTGGGCGCTAAATTCCTAAATATTGGCAAGTAGGATCAACTATAAACCAATTACTCTATTATATATGAAATTAAAATTTAAGTGATATTTAGTAGCTATTATGACTCGGTTTTTCTACTTTCACGTGTGGTGCATGAAACTTTCTTCATAAATAAGTTGTATGAGATTCTTGGTTTAGTTAGTGAATGACGAAGAAACTTGTGTTTCTAATTAAAATTTTTCTTGTGAACTTAGAGTTGGTGAGTGATTCAATAGGGTGTGAGGCGTAAATCTATCTTTCATTATTTTCCTCTATAATCTATTATTTTTCTTCTCAAATTTCCAAATCCCCACCACCACAGCCCTAAATCCTTGTATGTTATTTGGTATCGTAGCCCAGGGATCCACCATTGCATCTCCATCTTCTTCAACTTTCTTCTTTTCTTAGTTTCAATTAAATCAGTGAAAAAAATTCAAAAAAGAAAAGAAAAGAAAAGAAAAAAGAAAAAAGAAAAAAAGGAGAGAATCAAAATCAGCATAGCCACAATTTCATCAATCTCCAGTTAGCGATATCAGCAACATTATCATCATCCGACCATCATCTTCCAATAGCATCATCGTCCATTGAAAATGGCCTTCAACAGACTTCTATCGTGTCAACCACCTAGGACACTTCCCCACCTCTGAATCCCTCGTCGTCATCGATCCCACAGTCCCGATCAAATCTAGCTCCAACCAGAGACTTGTCAATTACTCTATCATCGCAGTGCCAATCCAACTTGCCCTATCACTGACGAAACCCTCTCGAGCTCCTTTCGAGCTCGTTGACCACACGAAGCATCCTCGAGCCACCTGCTCGATTGTTGCCTTCATCCCCCAATCATTCGTCTTCTCTCACCGCCTCATCTTTTGAATTGCTCGAGCCCAATTCCAGACTCTTTAAATCGGAATTCGGGGCTATTCAATTCCAGATCCAAGTCCATTTGGATTCCAACCCGACCCGCTTCACCATTCGAACACAACAGGCTCCCATTCGATCTGATCCACTTCCAGTTTCAATCAGAACTATGTTTATGCAACATTGTCCCACCCACAAGTGCACTAAACTGATATGTTATGGTGCATACTAACCCGTTAAGAGCTAGTTGGTTATTTGGAGTCTGTTTCAAGTCAAGTTCAAGCCAGATTCAATCCACTGCAATTTTCTAGGATGTTTTTCTTGGAATTTCTAACTCAGGTTCACACAAGGTTCCAATGATTCTCTACGGCTTTTCGTGCTAGATTTTGAGCTTCTTTACTTCCTCGAAATAAGTCCTAACTGTACCAACACTCCATTTTTGCATTTACATTCATACAGGTTACTTTACTACATATTTCATAGCTTCAAAAATTTTAGGAAACCCATTGAAAACCAACAAAATTCTAAGACTCTTCGTTAAGCTCAACAAGATACTAAAGATCATTCATAAGTTTCAATTAACTCGGGAGATGGCCAATTAGGAGTTTACGACACGCTTAGATAATTCTAGAGACATGAGTGAATAGTGAGCACCCAATGGAAATACTCGTAGAAATGGTGGCATGTCCAGCAAAGATCATGGTCTCAGGAAAATTGATAATGGAAATATTGAAGGTACTAAGAATAAGAATTGACATGATGATATCATATGAAAAGTCAAGATAGATGCCCCTATTTTTTATATATAACATATGACCCCAATATTCCGTGATTGGTCAGCGGAATCATATTTTTAATGGGTACGAGATGTCTAATTCTCATAGTGTCCACTTGTTAAGACAAAAGTCACAAAACTACAAGTCAATGTGCATTAGATGTTCGTGGACAGAGTTAGACGGGAACCGACAATGACACGGGTCGACAACAAAGCAGAATTTAGAAAGTACATCTCTCATTTCTTTAGGACCGCTTTCTTAACTAGCTGTTTAAGTTAACGCAGAGGAGTATGACTATGAGCACTTGCACATATTTGAAGAGTTGAAAGCACGGCATGACATACAAGTAGCTGGTCATTTTCCCTTTCTAGATTTTTGCACTGGACTGAAACTTGACCTCCAGTGTAGAATACTCCCACGCCATGGACTCTTTTGAAAAGACATACAAGTTAGCCCTAGGTTTTGAAACATATTTACAAACGCCTTTTACAAAGAAAGTCTACCTTCAAAACTAGAAAGCATCCTAAGTGACACTTTAAAATAATGTTAAACCTAAGACTTAGAAAGGGTTAAATTTTTAGTCTGGGTCATCATGGCGGGGTACAGGATGGGCCAATGCTTTAAATATCCTAGGTATAGTCACGTTGTATACAAGCGTCACACAAAAAGTCTACTCATAGACGAGGTTCAAGATGAGGCTTTAGGATTGAGGTATATGAATCTCAGAAGGATTTTAGTGACACAGAGGAGGATTTAAGAGAGATAGGCACACACTTATATAAGCTATTAAGTGTTTGCATGTAGAGATGAGGATTGTCATAGGTCTATCATGTTCCATACCTATATCACACCAATGTTGAAAATAACATGTTATGAAACCCGTTATATTGCGTTACGTAACCTAACGGAACTTCAGCACTACGTAACAACTAGAAATAACTCAATGCACCATAACAGTACGTTTTTATTGTTATTTTATGTTATATTACATAACGTTACGTTAAATTACATTATGTTATGTTATTTACAATTATCTTTTTAGTAATTTCTATATTATTGCTGATTATTATTTTGATTATTAGCGAATTGTTGTAGTTTTATTACTTGATTAGTTGTTGGCATGTTTGATTGCCTGTGAAATTGCTAACTTGTTAATTTGTGATTGCTTTCTTGTTCGCTTATAATTCTTCTCCGATTGCTGAAATATCTTATTTATTGATTATATTGAATTTTTAACTGAACTGAAATCAACCATTACAAATAAAATAAATTAAACATTACAAAATATAAAATTACAATGATAATAACTAGAATTAAAATGAAATATTGGAATATTATTTTTTTGTTTAAATGATAACTAGAATTATAGTTGCAGACTTAATATAATTTATGAAGATAAATGTGAAAATTATTGTAAAATTTAATATAAAATTAGAATAGATTATGATTATAAAATAGTTTTATATTATTTTTTTTAGATATTTTAAATTTATATTTCAATTTATAAAAATTATTTTATACAGTTTATATTTATTTTTATTAAATAAATAGGAAATTGCATAATCTGCGTTATGCGTTACGTTATATGTGACATAACCTAACAGAGATAAAATGTTACGTTACCGTTATCGCTATTTTAGACATTGTATCACACAGGAAGATAAGAACTCCAAAGTTATGATTGATGGAGTTAGTTATGGGAAGATAATCGATGGTCAGCGGTTAAGAAGATGGGCCCCAAGAGTAAACTGCACCCATGACCATACGTCACTTGTGTTGATAAAAATTTTCACTCCCTTACCAATGGATTTTTCATTGCTATTTAGTTTTCGAGCTACCATGTTTATAGTTGGCGTGACATCCTATACATAGAAATTGCAAATATCTTGCTACGTAGGCAATGGTTGTATGACGTAGATGTAAAGAGTTTGGAAGTCATACACTTACACACTTATATTTAACGGAAGAGTAGTGTTAGACCCATTTTCCATCCAAGAGTCTATCCAAGAATAAAAAAATAGATTGGCAACCGATAAGAAAGACAAGAAGTCACTCCACTTTGTAAGTACGAACTCTGCTATAAATCCAATAAATCATGTACAGGACAAGGAACCAATAGATTTAAGTTATACAATAAATGTTTACGCTAGTCATCTTTATTTTTCAGTGACAATTGCATAAAAATTCAAGAGCATGAACATAATACCTCTGGAGTAAGGATGATTGATCGATTCAAAAATGTTGCCCAGGAGCGAAACAAATGGGCACCAGCACCACTGAAATGAATGTAGAAACTCATTTTTAAGTGTATCTGATGGACTAACCGCGAAACGTTACTTATTGAAAAAGACGATTCGTAATATCAACTAAAAACAGCAGTATTGCTATATATTAGGAAAAAAAAATATGGTACCTGGGGAAGACAAATACATGGTTCCGGCCACCTGATAGGCGAAAATATGGCATTTGACTTAAAACCTTCATAAGAAATTAAATAGTCATCAACCCCCGAAAAAGAAGAAAAGGTAGAGTTTTAACGATAGGGAAAAAAATCTTGATATAAAGTTGAGAAAATTGGGCTTTTCATGATCTTTTTGTGGATGACATGATCAAATATTCTTAAAGCCAACTGCCATCAGAAACGTTTGCAAATAAAAGCTTCCAAAAGTGTTCTAAGTAGCAGCAGTCCAAATCATGTCAGCAGGTAAGCACTAGTATCTCTTGGACCGAACCATTCACGAACATCAGATGTAAGATAATGCATAATCAGGAATCATATTTTACCTTTACATATGTCTGGTTGATCTCCTTATCATTCAAGCCTCCCATCATTCGAACACATTTGACATAAGATGGAACAAAGAAAAGATCTGCCTGCTTTTTATCTAATGTCCGAAACTTTGACTTGAGAAGTAAATGGTGTATTTTGACCTACATAGGGTAAATGAAGTAAGAACAAAACACACAGTAAATTGCTTTTCAATTCAAAGCATATCCAATGTTTAGCTTATACATAATCTGACAACAGCAATCCATGATTGGAAGTAATGTGTACATAGTACTCTAGTCTGTCAGATACAAAATAATAGAACTAACCAAGTGTAAACAACTATAAAAACTAACTGTGCTTGCTTAGTGCATTGTCCCAAGGGAGATAATCCAACCTGTGCTAAATCATAGTGTATAGGCTATGCATCATTCTCTAACCCTGCATACAATCATATTTTATAGCCTATGCATCATTCTGATTCCTACCAGATATTCCATTAGTTTGACACAGGATCACTAATACTCAATTTAAACCAACCACAGAAGACGATAAAACCAAACATGTTAGTTTTGTGGATAGTGTCAAGTGAGATAAACAAATCAAAACATAAAGTAGTACCATCTTTAATTAAAGTACTATTGTAGCCACATTATCATTTATTATATAAATCAGTGTGCCTTTACAGCATTTTACATGTGCTACTAAATTACTTAGCATGCAGCTGCATAAGCAGCAATAAAGTGTGTTATACAGCCATATATTGTGATATGCAGTCATATGTCATATGTGGCTGTGTGCCCGAAGATGGTAGTTTGCAGTTTGATATGTTGCTAAGAGTAATTTATTAATATTAACCTAACATTCATTTATGTTTTGCTAGATATTTAGATGCCGTTGCTTATTATTCGTCATTTGATTATTATATATTACTCTTATTATTTTATAATAGGGGTATTTACAGATCTGTCCCTTAAATTTTTATAAATTATAATTTAGTCCCCTAAATCTTCATATTTAGAATTTAGTCCACCAAATCCTTTAAGTTACTACAATTTAGTCTCCCTACCTAACTTCTGTTAGAACTATTTATATTTTGGCCCGATTTTCCCGTTATACACCTGATTTCCTTCACATAATTCCCCCTTCCCTCTTCCTCCTCTCTTTTCAGTTCTTATTGGGTTCCCCCCTTTATTCTTCTCTTCTCTCTCTATTCTTTTATTGAATTCTCCCTCTCTATATTGAGACCAAAGGGGGAGAACCCAATAAATGAATAGAGAGAGTAGAGAAGAACAAAAGGGAAAACCCAATAAGAACTGAGAAAAAATGAGAAAGAGGGAAGAGGGAATTACGTGAAGGAAATAAGGGGTATAATGGAAAAATCGGGCCAAAATATAAACAGTTCTAACAAAAATTAGGCAGGGGGACTAAATTGTAGTAACTTAGAGAATTTGGAGAACTAAATTCTAAATATGAAGATTTGGGGGACTAAATTATAATTTATAAAGATTTAAGGGACAGATCTGTAAATACCCCTTTATAATATTACTTGTTAAAGTTAACTATATGCTCTTCCTGGTTATTAATTTAGTTGTTTAGGCAAAGAAATGCTACAGTAATCACATGTGTGTGTTTGACCCCAGGCTAAAAATAGGCTGCACAATGCTAAAGAAAGCTTGATTACAATGCTACAGCTAAGCCTATACTCCACAACCTCACTCTTCTTCTAGTGTCAACTTTTTTGGTAAGACGGGCCTGATATAGTAAGACGGGCCTGATATATTATCTTCATCTCAATGGGCTTACTCTAGTCCTTCCCAAGCTATTAATGCATCTTATCATTGGAACGTCTCTCGCATCAAGTCAAAAATGTGGAAATAGCCAATTGCTGAAAGTTGTTAAGAGCCAGTAAAAAAGAAGATAACATGAGGGATTAGTCTCATGACCATATGGAAACAAAAAGATGGATGGCTAACAAGTATGAATACAAAACATCATTGAACTTCCCCTTCTAGGTCAAATTGGAAACCAGAGCTATTAGTCAATCGATCATGTTAGACATCCCAAGTTGGACTTTTAGTCGAATTCCTACCAGATAGTATCAAAACTTCAGCTCAAATCCCTGAGACTGATCCTTATGATGATGTGACTACAAGATCGAGGTGAAGAATTCTCTAGAAAATTGTAATTTAAAGTTCAGGTAGGTAAATAAGAACACTCTTTGTGATAAAAGTTGCCCCCTTCTCATAGCAATGGAAAGATGTCGAATCTTAGCTTGTTCAAAGGAATGCTCCTGATGGCATACTTAATGCATGCTGCCCTTGATCTTCCCTGGAAAAGCAATGGTTAAGTAAGAGCCTTGGCCATAAACAACCAAGTCCTGTCAGTTTTTTTTGTGGGAACATAACTTAGGTGGAGGTTTGCTGATTCAGTTCATTTTTTGGCGAGCCTTTCCTTTTGCATGACCAACAAAATGATCACAAGATGTTGACTCTATGAGCATTGAGGTAACTAATACACTGTCTCCCACTTGGAATTGAAATCAAAAGACATTAGAACATCCATCAAGGTTGCAAGCTGAACACAAGCAAAAGAATAGGCTATTTCATATATGGCCGCATTCGAACACGACACTTAAATAATTACATTCAGTTAAGAAAAAGAAAAGTGAAGTGGTTCATGTACTTGAATGGCATCAAGACCAGAGAGGAAAAGTATATGCAATTCAGCATTGGCAGATGATTTTGTGAGCTAACTTACCAATGTTCTAGTTTGAATGTGGAAGCTTGAAACATGAGAGTTCACTCTCAAATATTTTGATTGACTAATCTGAACTTGAACTTCTAGATTAAGTGAATGTTTAAATATATGTGATGGCTGTGAATCCACAATTGCATGAGATTTCCTATCATATCAAGGATATCAGGATGCCCAATATATGATGCATCTAGAATAGGGCATGTGGAAAGATCGGCCAATCCTAATAGTCTCTTCTCTTTGGTGATTTGGCCTCACTTTGTTTATTAAAGATAATACTCCACTACTTACTAGTGCTTCGGAAATAGGGATGAGAATGGGCGGGGTCCAAGGGCCAATCCTTAGTCTACCCTATTCAAAATTTTAAATTGCAAAAATTAATATTTTTCAATTTCAATTTAAAATTTTGAATAGTACGGACCAAGAGTTAGCCCTTGGACCTGTCCACTCTCATCCCTATTTGGAAAATCCCCCACATTAATCGAGACCTGCAATGGTACAATCAAAGATGAGAGCACTCTTTTTACTAGAATGGAATTCTCTTTTGGCTATCATAGATGACACTTCTTTATATGAAAGCTCTCCTTCACTATACCCATGGTTTGTAAGGAAATGGTTTAAGTTTCTTATATTGGAAGAAATACATATACTTACAGCCTTTAAATTTGCATTATTCTCTCAGCTTGCCAAGTTTCTACATATTGGATGTCAGGTTCTTATAGGATAAGGTGTTTTCGAACTGGATAGCGAGATATTGGATGATATAACAAGCTATCATGTCGGTAAACCCTCTAAAATGAGTAATCCGCCAATATATCGTTTATAGCATCCGAAATTTATAACTATGCTACTTGCATTGCTTCTCTTTTTAGTTCTTTACTTATCACACTACCAATATTACTTCACAGGTGCATTTTTATCTCTAATCACATAACTCATTTTCGAGTACCACTTCAATAATCAATCACCAGGTTCACAATCAAATCTTTTGCAATCAAAATGGAAAATTTCAATTCTTGTGGCGGCTCAACAGTACCTGAGTCCCCCATTGCCCCTTGGCGCAAGCATCCTCCGAGATCTTCCCATCTCGCCCGCGCATCAACTCTCGCAGCCCGTCGATCTCCCCCTCGTCGTACACGTAGATCTTGAGATCGAGGCTCGGCCCGAACCCGATCCGGGGCCAATTTAGGGCTCCGGAGCCCCCATCGACAAGGGACGAGGCGGAGGAGGAGCTTGAAATGGCAGCGAAAGAGTTGGAGGACGAGGAGAGAGGGCAAGAGAGGCGGTCGAAGGCTCGGGTGAGGATAAAGGTGACGGCAACGAGGCATAGGGCACCGATCTGGTGGGCCCGGGTGAAGGCCGGGTGGTGTGGGCCCCCGCCGGCGATGGGGTTTCGGCCTCGGTTCAGGCTTCCCATTAGATTTTGATGAGCGTCGTGTGATGTCGAGGACGATGGTCTGCTATCGGCCTAATGAACCGGTTTACTAAGCTTTCTGCGGGTTCGGTCTATGGTGAACCCAAACTGAACCGAACCCGAAGAAACAGAACGATTATTGCAGGTTGATGTCAGTCGGACCGCCTTGAACCGGGAGTTTCCAAATTAGCTCACCGTTTTTTCTCTGCGAGCCCACTAAACAATATATTTTTTGTTCAGACTGAAAGTTTGAACAGTTATTTTAGTCGAATTTCAGACCAGTTAACCTGTCATGCTTATGACTTCAACTGTACTAGATCGACTTCGATCGAAATTATAGTCGAATTGATTGAATTCGACGATTAACCAAGTTCGATAATATTTTGACTAGTTAACTTGTTACGCTTTTGACTTTTATCATACTAAACCACCAACTCTGAACGATTTCAGTCAAATCGATTGAATTCGATTTTGACTTTTCATCCCTAACGAAGAGAGATGAATCTATGAGAATTTCATCTTATAGCCCAAACTTTCTATGAACCAAACTAAATCGTTTATATATTACAAAAATATGTGATATTATAACCTTATACATAAATGATAATTTTTTTTTAAAGGAGATTAATAATTGTGATCCCGAAGAAATCAATAAAACAAATGATTGACTAACAATTAAAGGTAGAGATGGAGTGTACATATGTACGATAAAAAAAAAATAGAGATTAGATGAACGTTGAGTCGAACATGAGACTAATTAGAAACTCGGATTGTAATAGTAAAAGTAAAAGAACATAATCTATTTACAAATCTAAAGTAGATATTTTATAAGCTTAAGGCATGTGATCCAAGCGGGAGTAGGTGGTGAGAAATTCTATTTTCGCACGCTAAATTACTTTTGCACCTAAATTATTTTTTATGAAAAATTCTATTTTACACAAATTACTTTTGAGCCCCAGAGAAGGATCGACTTGAAGCCCTAAAATCTTTTTAGGGGTGGTAACACACAAGTCGTGAATAGCAATTGGCTTCGTCGGTGTTTGAGAACCGATCATTGGTATGCATGCATCGACGTAAATGGCATCATAGAAGGCCGGGACGAGAACTGACGGGGAAGTGCGGCACCACCAAGGCCGCGTCTTCTTGGCTCTTCGTCTTCATCGTATCCTCCACGACCTTCTCCGCTTGCTTCTCCTTCGCATTGCAATTCTCCTTCGCATTGCAATTCTCCTCCACATTGGCGGTCTTACAAAGACTACAGAGCCTAAGACCCATTGTTGTGTATGTTAGTATGCTTGTTTAGTAGCTTACAGTACAACTGAAAACTTGGGGTCGAGATATAAAAACCGAAGGTGTTTGTTTGTGTATGAAGCTATACATTATAGGTTGGCTGCTTATATAGCAACTTGAATGCGAGGTTGGGGTCTCAATTACTTGGTAGCCAAGTACCAGGACCTGTTGATTGCAAGAAAGAGAGTCAAAATTATCTTTATAAGCAGTCAAGTTTGGACGACATCGTGATATCTAAGTGTTCTGATGGTGCATGCGGAGAAATTATTGATTGCTTGGATGCCAAGGACCTAAAAGTGTCGCATGTAGTGCTAGCCAACTAGCACATTTGGACAAGGATTCAAATGAGGAAATTATGGAGTTGTCTCTTTCACATAAATTAATTGCAGATAGGGTAACTTATTACTCTTTAAATTTAAAACTTTTTATTTAGTCTATAAATTCGTAATATCAGTCAACAGTTTGTTATTCTCACTAATATTTAATTTAAACCGTACCTTTGTTATAAAATCTCTAAATTACTCTCTTCTCCCTACTAAGAACTAACCTAAAACTTATGCAGAAGAGGGAAATTTAGACATTTCATAAAAAAATGTGTTCTCAGCAAAATTCTTACTTCCTTCCATTAAAATAACTTAATTATAATGAAAGTGAACAAAAGAAAACAAACAAGAGGATTTATAACTTATCTCTCTCTTTTACAATGATTTGTGGGCTCTATGTGGCGATATGATCTATCGAGTAACTCCTTTTGACAATCTTGACGTGGAAGTCTTCTTTCTCGATGAAGAAGATGGCCGACCCAAAAACTCTAAAAAGATCCATTAAGGCTTCCTCAAAAGGGTATTTATAGTTTTGAGTCAATATGAGAGTTTCCAATCAAATAGAATTGGAAGGTGGTTGTGTTTGATAAGGATTCTAATCAAATATCTTAGTTTTTATTTAAATCTCTTGATTATGAATTCTGATTGGACTCAATTTGGGTATTGGATAAGCCCAAATCTCAATCTCAATCTCAATCAAATTGGAATTCTGATTATCTGCTCACGCGAAGTTAACGCGGAGTTAAAATACCAGAACGCGGAGTTACAAATTAGCTCCGCGTTTTGTTCAAACGCGAGGCTAAAATAGCCAAAACGCGGAGCTACGGAGCTAGCTCCACGTTCTGTGTGGAAAAAAATTTTTATTAGAAATTTTCACTACCAACAGAACCCATCCAAAGTTTTCAAAATGGTTTAGAACTTAGCAAATTTTAAAATACTTTGGATCTTCAAACTTGAACGCGGAGTTTATAAACACCAAGTTATCTTTGCGTTTTCATTCAACACGCAAAGTTGTACACGAAGTTAGTAGCCTCGCGTTTTGCTTGAAACTACTACGATTCTCGAGCCGAATGCCAAGGGGAGGGCTTTTTCATTTAAATAGAGTTTTCTTCTTCCTCACTCTTCACTCTTTCAAGAATTTTCAAGAACTTCAGCGATCAACTCCCTTAAGACCGATCGGTTTTCCATCGATTTTTGTTGATTTTCCTGTCGATTTCTTCAAGTTTTTTTCAAGATCAATGGCACCCAAGAAGAGCACCTCATTTCGCGCTTCCTCACCGTCGACGGCCAGCGCGAGCAACGGCGGCAGCGGTCGCGGTGGCGGCGTGGCCTACGCCGCGCCCATTGGAGGTAATAATATCTAACTTTGGACTTTTTAGAATGATTTTGGAGTGATTTGGCTCGGTTTTGAGTGGCCAATCATCCCCTTCACTGGTGAAATTATCACCGTTCTCCGGCCAAATGGCTTGGAGAAGAAGAGACCTCTGGTTTTCTTCTACGCGAAGTTATCGCATTAGTTTCGCGTTTTGCACTTTAATGCATTACGCGAGGTTATCCTGACTGTCGCATTTTCTACGCGAAGTTATAGGTTTAACTTCACATTTCATCTGAACGCGAAGTTATTCTCTTAGCTTCGCATTTAGCTTGACGCAAAGCTATTTACTTAGCTTCGCGTTTTATTTTAACGCGAAGTTATTCTCTTCATCACGCGAAGTTATTCTTTAGCTCCGCATTTCTGTACTTAGAAAATTTTCTTCTTAGAATTTCTTCTAACTTTATTTTCTTCTTCTTACAGTCAGCTATTCGATGGATCCTCTCTCGCATAGGCATCATTTTGGGTTTGCTGGGGGTGCAGACCTAGCAACCCAATTCCGCTTCACAACTGACCTCCCTGCCTTCAAACCAGGTCTAAGAGAGCGCAGAGAGAAACTGATCAGATACAGCCCCGCAACTGTAAGGGAGATCATCACTGATGGTCCCTTTGAAGCAATGAACCGAGAAGCACCGGAGAAACTAGCATTCCTCTTTGGTGACGCTATGGAGCACTCGGAAGAGATTCTATTTAAGGAGGAAAGCAAATGGCTCTATCAAACCGGTGACCTGCTGATGTTCCTGCCTGACATGGAACGCAGCTATCCTCTGGTATATCTACAAAGGCTATCTTTCCGTCGTGAGTTAGATTGGGAGCTAACTCGGGACTATGATGGAGTTGCGACCTGCAAGTTCGGCGTAAATGGGGCTTATCAAGATGGTTCCGCCAGATGTGTCACTGGACTCCTACTTGGTAGAGTTACGAAGGAGCACCCAGTTGGGGAGGTTCCGATCTGTGCCAAGACCTTCCTTAGCAAGTTCATGGCCAAGGTTGTCAATACCCCGCGAAGGACCTCAGGATGCCTGGATGGATTCATTTCTCGGGCAACATGTGGTGGTTCCGGCTTGTCAAGTATGTGCTGGACACCCATGAGCAAATCTTGAAGGAGATTGGTCTATACAAGCCTATTAGGAATGTCCAATTCGGGTTGCCTCAGAGCTCGTACCATCTCTTCAGCCTTTTGGAGATGTACAACCCTGAAACCGACACTTTCTTCACGCCCGTGGGTGAATTAGGGTTCACTCTTCACGAGATGTATGAAGTCTCGGACTTATCAATGGGCGAAGTCCCTTAAGAAGAGTATATCCCTACCGCGGAGGAGTTGAATATACTGAAGGCGAGGGACGAACGCATCTATCAAACGTACTGGGAGATGATATGTCATTATCACATTTGTGCCGACCTTACTGAAGTAAGAAACCAAGGAATCATCTACAAGATGTGAGCAGATTATCTCTTTGTAAATTTAAAGGAGAGTCTGCCTATGGTCCGCGGACGCAAACATGTCAGCGTTAAAGAGATCAAACAGCGCATCTCAGATCTGGAGGCCACCTCCTACACCACCGAATCAAATGAAGGAGGGTTTAATCCCGAGACGGTCTTCCAAAGCTTTCATTATCAGGCTCAGTTCCCTATTTCAGACAGGGGTCTACTTGCTGGATTCCTGATGCTATGGCTAAAGAGGTTTGTTGTCCCTCTTTACCCAAAGAAGTCATTGCGAAGAATGTCATCTGCCCTGCCGTTTTATTAGCTTACGGACGACCGTTTGGGCTCCTTCCAGCAATGGTTAGCAATCTTCAGAGTAGGCTTCGGGCCCTCTACAACAGCTTTATTCCAGTAGACAAGAATAAAGGAAAAACTGTAAAGGGGAAACTAGTAAAGGAAACTGCTATGGTGAAGACACCGAATCCTAGGGTGGAAATGCCTTATACTTATCTGATAGCGTGGCTAGTCATGCATTGCCCGTCTCTTATGAGTGCCGCGGATTATTGTCCAATCGACAAACCGTTCTTTATGGAGATGTATGAACGCTCCACGTGAAAAAGCAATTATATGTCAATAATTCGAAAGACGCTCTGTCACCACCAAAATTATGAAATCTTCCGTTGCTTCCCAGATTTCCCCGGTAGAGAGTATGGTTCAAAATTTAAAAATATTTTGGGAGCGAACAACTTCACCAATTTATCTTCGGTGGCATTTTGGTGGCTGCTGAATATTCACCCTGGGCACTTGGTGTATCGTTAGGATACCATGTGCTACATAGAGCCGTATACACTAAGTCGTTTTGCTCGTCAATTCGGGTGTACGCAACTCTATATCGGGAATCCGAATAAGGGGCTGGCGTACGAGGAAAATCTGTATGCGAGAGTGCGAGGTTGGTTCCATTTTGTTGCTGGAGGCACCGAAGCCAAATTCACGCTGCCCTAGAAATCGCCAGACTTGAGCATGGCGTTAAGTTTTTGTACTTGGTACAGCATTGCCAACGCTGATGTACCAACTTTCTCCATCAACCACAGTTGTTGTAAGGAGATAGAGGTCTTCTACTCTCGCCGAAAAGGGGCGAAGAGAGTTAGAGTGAAAGAAATGGATGAATTTCTTGACACAGCGGCCGATCTATCAGATGCAGACGATTCTGATGATGATGACGATACTGGTGGCAATGATAATGCTGGGGCTAGAGGTGCTCCCCAACCTGCTAGCACTCGTCCTCGAAGCCCAACTGTGAAGCTTCGTCGGATAGCTAGAGGTGAGCCAGCTCGTAAGAAGAAGAAATTAGCTGAGCAGACCTTAGTTATCCCAGAGGAAGTAGCGATCCAGTTTGCCACAGACCTTCTTGCTTCAACTCTGTCGTCTGCATCGACAAAGGAAGATGTGATAGCGGAAGCTGCAAATGCTGTTAATGCACCAGATTTGCCAGCCGTTGGGTCTACTGAGCATGCTGCATCGCAACCTCAAGGTAGCGAGACAGGTGCTCTTATGGAAACTGCTGCAGCCCCTCTATCTAGTCCAACTACAGGACTCGTATCTACTAGTATGATTTCGGTCTTTTAACTTTATATTTTACTCTTTTTGTATGTATATATATGTGACGCTCTTGTTTGTTTCTTCTTTCGAGATTCAGGTAGTTAACTTCATTCGCCCATGCATTTGACTACCAGAGTGGAGTCCGAGGAGCTGGTCGCCTATTCAGGCACTACTGGTTAGGTGGACAGACTGGGCAGTTCAGCGGAGGAGTTCCGTGTAGACTATTTTACGCCAGCCCCTCGCTCTGTTCCTACTTCGACTCCTGTAGTTGATGAGCTCGGGAGTGACAATAGGACAGATACTATTGCTACTATGCCAAGAGATGTTCCTCCATCTTCAAGCCTACCATCTCCAGCACCGGTCATTTGCTCTAAAGACACTTTTCCGGTTGTTATTGGTGCGCCATCAGCTCCTCAGGTAGCGGTATTAACGTCATCAACAGTTATGGCTGTAGGGACTCCATTCGCTTCTCTTGCTCTAGCTCGCTTACCAATGGGATATGAAGACAATTTGAAGTTCTCCTTTGAGGTCACTTCTGCTACATGAGGGGTTTCAGACGGAGATACTCCATCGGAATCTACTCCCCTTGGTGAAGCCGCTCGAATGACTGGTACTAGCGAAACTTCTCCTCGGGTTCCTAGTTTAGCAAGTTCCTTACTGGCTTTACTGGCCCCACATATCATTAACCTGGTGCAAGAACGAGCTTCCTCCTCTTCTACTCCCATGGAAACTACACCTCTTCCAGTTACATCTTCCTTAGCATTACATGCGCTTAACTTAGACACCGCTGATTCTCTTGAGTAGTTCTTTAATCACAGTGTTAATGATTTCATGCGGCTGCTGAGGTGGTGCATTGATGTGATAAATTACTGCAAGTGCACAGTGTCAGTTGTAGCGCTTAACAGGCCGTCCCACAGAGATTTTGGGTATTTTGCGATTCTTACTATTTCTTTAGTTCTAGTGGATTAACTATGAGTTTCCAAATTGAGGGAAGATTGGTTCTAAGTTCTAGAGATTAGCCTATGATTTCGAATCTATTAGAATAATAACCTAACATTGAATTATCTCTTTATTCCTATCTTTTTAATTATGCACAGTTAAGTAACATATTAAAAAAGTAATCTTTTTAATTTGATTTTAATCAAGTGCCCCTAAGTGTGACCTATCAAGTGATGTACAAGTGTATAAACCATCAAAAAACACCTTTCTTAAAAACAAATCATATCGAGTAGAAAATCTTATAAACAAAAGAAAATAAACAAACTGCAAACCCTAATATAAGCATAGGCTATCAAAAGACCGAATTTAAGTATAACTTATCAAAGAAATTAGATTTACAAATTTACTCAATTTAATTTATTTATAAAAAAATCTTTATTCATAATTCTAAAAACAAACAAAGAATAAGAATTCCAAATTTCATTTAAGCATAGATTATCAAAATATTAATTAAGCATAATCTATGAAAGAATTATGATTTGAGAACTCTATCTTTTATTTATTTATAGAAAAATCATAACTTTATTTCTTTTTAGAAAGAAAATGAGATAAATCCATATTAGATCTATTAAACTAACTTCATCTACATCCTAGGGCTAAAGAAAATTAGTCATCCATATTTCTAATAAGCAAAATTGAATTTTTATTCATGAACACAATAAAATCTAATTTAGAAAGCAAATAAATATATACTAGAAAGCAATTAACTCTATCTAAAAAGCAAATAAAGAATTAAAAGCAATGGTTTACCTCTGGAGTACGGTATTGTGACCGTCACCCTTTTAGCAAAACCCTAATTTTATTAAATTAAAAACGAGTACAAAACTTACAAGATTTTCCTACAATATAAGGATACGGCCAATATATAGGCTTTAGAAAACCAAACCAAATTCTAATAGAATTGTGAAACTACAAAATTACAACGAAGCCACGGGAGAAAAACCGGAGAGTAAGGCCCACTTTGGGCCGCTATTAACCATAATCTAGGGGTTTAAATTAATTAAATAGTTTCTTATTTTTCTTCCTCTCCAGTATTTTCTCCTTTTGAGTTTATTTTGATGACTGTATTGCACTTTAACTCTCTGCAGCATCGTAGTCTCGTAGTTTTGCCCATTTTAGAAACTTTTCAGACTTTGATTTCCTACTCCAACTCTGATTTCATGTCATTTCCTTGTATGAATTGGATTATCTGAAAAAGACACTAAAAATACCCAAGTAGAATTTATTTATATACAAAAATAGATAAAGTATGGGAGGAAAAATACAATTTATGATACTCATCACACCCCCACACTTATCTTTTGTTAGTTCTCGAGTAAAACTTAAACCTAAGAAGAAAAAAAAATCCTAACTCACTTTCACAGTTATCGCGATTGCACTTAGCACGTGCAACAAGTCTTTAAACCCCTAGATTACCCTAGTGGACGAGTGTTGTCTCGTGAGGGTTTACAGTGAATATAGCCATAAAATTCATGAAGAAAATAGATTAAGGAATAAAGAAAAGAAAAATAAGGATAACCGGAAATTAAGAAAAATAAAAATTTTATACGAAAGAAAGAAAAATCTTTTTTTTTACAATATTTTCATCAATTAATCTCACTAATATACAAACTCAAGAACGCACTTAGATTATCAATTTTTAAATCGAGCGTCATATCAAATACACTTATCATTTTAATCAAAAATTTAAATCCTATCTTTTAATACCCACTAACAGATAATCTATTAGCTCTTATACATCTACGTGCACGTGTGATAGTCTACTTTGGTTTTGAATTCCAACTCTAACTCATGATTCATCTCCTCCCTCATAACATTTTTTTCCTTTTTTTCTTTTTTTCTTTTTTCTTTTCTTTTTAAAGAATATTTTACCTTTCATGCGAATATTCACGCTTACTTAAGCGCAACGTACCCGATTACTCGGTTCATACTCTTTTCTTTTTTTTTGTTTTTTTAGAATATTTCACTTTTCATGCGAATATTCACGCTTACTTAGGCACAAAGTACCCGATTGCTTATATCATAATCTTTTTTCACTCTTGAGGCTATTGCCTTAGTATCAGGCGCACCCCATTATTTTATCACTCTCAAAACTATTGTCTTAATACCAGGCTCAACCCATTATTTTATTCTCACTTTTTTTGTTTAAAAAGAAAACTTACTCAGTCGTTATCATCTTTATCCTTAACCTAATAAACTATTGTGAAGTGAAAAATAGATGTATACTTGCCTCAAAACTACTGTTAACGGTATTTATTTTTTGAATTTTAATCTTTTTCATAAAATTCAAAGTGTATCGTACAATCTACTCTCATATCCAATTTCAAATCTAAATTTGTTCCTTTATCTGTAATTAGGTTGATCTATTGATGAAAATACATAAATTTGTTGTTAATTTTTATTTATTTATTTTTTTCAGTTTTTTTCAGTTTTTTTTAAAAAATTAAATTTGTTTTTCAGTTAGTTACCCTAAAAACTACCCAAAGTATAAAATAAAGAATCCAAAAATCATCTAAAAATAAAATAAAAACTCTAAAAAAAACTAAAATCTTAGAAAAACACAAAAAAATATTCTAACCCACTCCCCCATACCTAAACTTGTATATGCCCTCATACACAAACTAAGGGTGGTAAAATAAAAGAAAAACTATTATACAAATATTATACACTTATTAGAAAATTTAAACGGTTATGACCTCTTGATCGATTTCCACTCTCATAGTGTGTCCTTTTACATTTTAATATGGATGAACCTAGCCTTTTTTTGCATTTAATCTCTCCATGTTATTTTTTATTTTTCTTAATTTATTCCTATCCTTCTTTCTTTTATTCAATAGTAAAATTTTGAGGTTGAAAAACGTACCTTTACTATCGTTCATATTCCATCAACGAGTATCTTTCATATTAGTAAGTATTTTGATTTATTAACTTGTGAAATAACATACTCATTTTGGTGTTGTGGAATCATGAGCTCGATTTTGGAGGGCTCTTTTAAAACATCAGGTACCATGACTTCTTCTTTTTGAGGTTATTTCCATTCTTCTTATATTCTGGGCTCGTCATGCAAATTTTCTTCAAACCTGTCATCAAAATTCTCAAAAGAAAATGCCATACTGGTGGACTTATCGCTAGTCAAATTATTATGAAGAGATAAAATTCTTCTTCACAAATTTCTTCATAATTTTCATCAAAAGAATCAAATGATAATGTGTCACTAGCAAGCTCACCATGAGGTAAATCATCAAGCAAAATATTTTTTTTATCACTGGTTTCTTCATAATTATTCTCACAATGGTCTAAAATAGGTTGATCACAATGTTGAATTATAGACTCATCGTGCACAAAATTATTTAACTCATTTTGAATCATATCTACTTCAAAAGATGACTTAAGAGGTTGCTCGTTGGAGTAAGATATGATCAAACTATTGGATGGTTGATCTCCAAAAAGTTTAGCTTGAGAAATCGCTTTTAGAAGATCTTCCATACAAGATGCAGTTTGAGAGGATGATACTGTTTGAGAGGATGATTTTAGCAAATCTTCTATACCTTCCTCTATTCTACGTCTTCGTTCCTCATATTCATGATTGTAATTTTCCTTATTTTCCTCAAATGATTGCATCTCAAGATCATGAGTGAAATTTAAAGGTGGGTATGATAGATCCATATATATATTTGATGACAGATATGGAGTGGATATGCATATTTTACTTCTAATCTTTTTAATCTTTCATCTAACATGTTCAATTGAATATCTTGTTCATGATTGAATGTAGAACATGAAGATGAATAGCCCATAAAGAAAAGATCGGATGGAGGACTCTCCTGGCATGACTCTTGATTATATGCAAAATTAGAATTATTCATCCATTCATAATTGTAATTTTATGTATAAGAAGCGCTCGTAGGTTCATTATATGCATTGAGAATTTGATTATGACCTAGTCCTAGTGAACTTCTTATCCATGGACACTGATAATAATTATGATATGGATCATAACAATGATAGCAGCCAGTTTGATTTTGAAACATTTTTATATATTTTTTTATTTTTTATTTTTTTGAAAAGGTGGAGAGGGTGAGAGATGGAAAGGAAATAAAAAAAAAAGGATTGATTGTTTTTTTTTATTTTTTTTAGAACCAGGATACAAAACTGGAGAAAAAGTAGACTCAGAGTGTATCTGATAGGCCGCTAAATGGCGGGTTTAGCCGCCAAATAGCGGCTAAATCAGAGAGCTTGACTCTCTGATTTTTGTTGCTTAATCCAGAGGCTCTTGTGATCCCTTTTGTCTTCCTGTATCTGCAATTTTTATTCTCTGCACACTCAACACACACTGTTAACCCGTAAAACTTTAGAAAAAAATAAGAAAAACACCGTCGATCCCCGGCATCGGTGCCAAAAACTTGATGTGATAAATTACTGCAAGCGTATAGTGTCAGTTGTAGCGCTTAACAAGTCGTCCCACAGAGATCTTGGGTGTTTTGTGATTCTTACTATTTCTTTAGTTCTAGTGGATTAACCATGAGTTTCTAAATTGAGGGAAGATTAGTTCTAAGTTCTAGAGATTAGCCTATGATTTCGAATTCATTAGAATAATAGCCTAACATTGAATTATCTCTTTATTCATATCTTTTTAATTATGCACGGTTAAGTAACATATTAAAAAGGCGATCTTTTTAATTTGATTTAAATTAAGTGCCCCTAAGTATGACCTATCAAGTGATGTGCAAGTATAGACCATAAAAGACAACACCTTTCTTAAAAACAAAACATATTGAGTAGAAAATCTTATAAACAAAAGAAAATAAATAAACTTCAAATCCTAATCTAAATATAGACTATCCGAAGACCGAACTTAAGTATAACCTATCAAAGAAATTAGATTTACAAGTTTACTCAATTCAATTTATTTATAAAAAATTTTTATTGATAATTCTAAAAACAAACAAAGAATAAGAATTCCAAACTTCATCTAAGCATAGATTATCAAAATATTAATTAAGCATAATTTATGAAAGAATTATGATTTGAGAACTCTATCTTTTATTTATTTATAGAAAAATCATAACTTTATTTCTTTTTAGAAAGAAGATGAGATAAATCCATATTAGATCTATTAAACTAACTTCATCTACATCCTAGGGCTAAAGAAAATTAGTTATCCATATTTCTGATAAGCAAAATCAAATTTTTATTCATGAACACAATAAAATCTAATCTAAAAAGCGAATAAATATATACTAGAAAGCAATTAACTCTATCTAAAAAGTAAATAAGGAAATAAAAGTAATGGCTTATCTCTGGAGCACAGTATTGTGACCGTCACCCCTTTAGAAAAATCCTAATTTTATTAAGGGTTAATTACACTCAGACCCCCTGTAGTATGGGGCATGTAACACTTAGACCCCCTGAAGTTTAAAACTCTCACTTAGACCCCCTGGACCAGGGGGTCTGAATGTAATTAAAACACAGTGATTTAGATACTTCAGGAGGTCTAAGTAAGAGTTTTAAACTTCAGGCGGTCTAAGTGTTACATGTCCCATACTACAGGGGGTCTGAGTGTAATTAACCCTTTTATTAAATTAAAAACGAGTACAAAACTTACAGGATTTTCTTAGAATATAAGAATACGGCCAATATATAGGTTTCAAAATACCAAACCCATTTCTAAGACAATTGTGAAACTAAAAAATTACAATGAACCCACGGGAGAAAAACCGGAGAGTAGGGCCCACTTTGGGCCGCTATTTATGGTAAATACCGCTAATTAGTGGTAAAATTAATTAAATAATTTCTGATTTTTCTTCTTCTCGAGTATTTTCTCCTTTTGAGTTTATTTTGATGACTGTATTGCACTTTGACTCTCTGAATCAATGTAGTCTCATAGTCTTGTCCATTTTAGAAACTTTTCGGACTTTGATTTCCTACTCCAACTCTGATTTCATGCCATTTCCTTGTATGAATTGGATTACTTGAAAAAGACACTAAAAATACCGGAGTAGTATTTATTTATATACAAAAATAGATAAAGTATGGGAGAAAAAAATATAATTTATGATACTCATCATGTATCGGGATGATCTTAGATGGGAGAGATTTCCTCGAGCTTGGACGCCCAATGTTGGCCAGTTATCTGGACAATATTGAAAGGATTGGAGGACGTGACCGAGCAGCTCCTTATCGAGCCCTCCTAAAAGTTTTAGAAGAACAGGTGCAAACACTGAACACAGTTCGCCAAGCAGATGTGAAAGCGATCACCGAAATCGAATTGGTGTGGCTTCGAGTAGAGCTAACGGCTCGTCAGGAGGAATTGAGACGTCAAGAGGACGACTGGTCTCGGGAGTTAGCAGAACTACGAGCCAGTCAAGAGTCAGTCCCCAGAGGGCTAGAAATGGTGGACTTTGAGATCGAGGGGAGTCAGGCAGCCATCATTAGAGCCCGGGAGACTATCGTCAAAGCTCAGACTATTTTAGAAGCCAGCGAGTCTCGGCTAGGGGAGTCTGTGAAGAGGCAAGAAGAGTTGATCCTCTAACAGGGACAACTCGAACAAGAGGGCATGGTGAGGAGCCGTTCTATTGAAGAAGCTCATCAGCGGTTGACCCAGCAACTTACTATCAATGATAATGATTTGCGTCGGCAGGCTCAACATTCTGTAGAAAAAACCCGTCGTCGAGTTATTGACGAGATGGAGAATAAGTTGAAGCTTCTGGGAGAATCTTAACTCCCTTGTTTCTTCTTTTCATTTCTATGTTTTTTTTGTTTATTGTAATAAAGGAACCCAAGAAATTTTTGAATTCTTTTATTCTTTTGTAACTTTATCCATATTCTTTCAATTCATGAATAAAGATAATTTTTTAATTCTTCTATCTGTCGGCTCCAAACTTTCTTACGCAACAAATGATGATGTAGGTAGTCCAAAATTTTGGTTTAAAAAAATAGTCCAAGGCTCGTTCGCGTAACTTAGATTGCTGATACCAGAATGACCGGGTCAGGATCATTGATCTCGGCAAAGCTCTTCAATAGAGCATGCTGATAGTTTGGCGGAGGCACTTAATTGCACACACCAGAATGATCGGATTAGGATCATTGATTTAGACAGAGGTACCTAATTGCACATGCCTTAATTTGATAAAGAAGTTCAAGTGCTCACACGCGTAACTTGAACGTGGATGGTTATACTCTAAGGGGTGAGAAACAGATATGACAGTTTTTTTATGTATAATACTTTTTCAGAAATTTGTCGTTGATAGGTATCATCATTTTGTCACCATTCTGGTTCATTAAGCGATAAGATCCACTAGAATATACCGTCTCCACTACGAATGGTCCTTCCCACTTGGGCTCAAATTTACCCTTAGTTTTGTGGGTTATAATCATTGGCCTTTTAACAGCCAGAACTAAGTCTCCTTACTTGAAGGTTCTCTGTTTGACGTTCTTATTGAACGGCGAGACTCGGGCTTGATACAACTCGATTTGTTGTTGAGCCCGGAGACGTTTCTCATCTAGCGCTTCTAGTTTTCGCAACCTTTGTTGATTCTACTCCTCCGTCGTCATCTTTGTGGCTAATGCCACTCTTAATGACAGTATTTGGATCTCTAGAGGTAAGACGGCCACGCTCCCATATACCATGGAGAAAGGGGTAGAGCGGACCGTGGTGCGATACGCCCACAAACACTATCCTAACTTTTCATCCCAGTCCCGCTTGTTGGAAGAGACAAATTTCTGAAGGAGTTTAATAATGGTTTTATTGAAGGCTTCGGCCAAACCATTAGTCACGGGGTTATATGGCGTTGAAGTAATATCCTTGATTCTGAATTTATCACATAATCATAAAAACCTATGGCTGATGAACTGTGGTCCGTTGTCATGAATGATCCTTCGAGAAACGCCAAAACGGTATATAACGTGATGCTTGATGAATTTAATCATATCTGTCATCTTCACCTCTCTCATGGGTACGGCTTCGGCCTATTTCGAAAAATAGTCGGTTATCGCGAGTATGAACCGATGTCCTCTGGATGATGGGGGAGTTACCGGCCCCACAATATCCATCCCCCATGCTTCAAAATGCCAACTGACAATAGTAGTGTGCAAGTATTCTAGAGGTTGATGAATAAAATTAGCGTGTACCTGGCATGCATGGCATCGTTTAGCGTATGTTATTACATCAGTAATTATTTTTTGCCAATAGTATCCTAACCTTCTTATGCGATCCCCAAGTTTCGGACCAGGTTGATGGGCTCCACATATTCCATCATGCGTCTCTTTAAGCACTTCGTCAATGTCTGCTTTTGAAATGCAGTATAGTAAGAGACCGTCACTTAACTTTCTATACAAAGTCTGAAGTGTGGGGTCATAATAAAATCTCTGGGCCTTCCTCTTTATTGAGGCGGCTTCTTTAAGATCTTCTGGCAGCATCCCATATAAGGCATAATTCACGAATGGAAATCGCCAATCACGGGGTTCCAGAGTTAGGCCCACTTGGCATACTTCCTTGACTTAGAAGATCGTATCAGGGTGAAGAAGTGTCTACTTCCAATAGTGATACTTTTAGCTGATCCTGGCGGGATTACCAATATTGCGGCTAATGCTGCAAGAGCGTCCGCATAGACATTCTCATGTCGAGGTATATGGTTAATATAAAACTGTTCGAAATAATTTGCCATCTCAACGGCTAGTTGATGATAGGGGATGAGGGATTTATGTTTGACTTCATATTCACCCGTTATCTGATTGATGATGAGTTTAGAGTCTCCATATGTCTCTAAATAATTCACCCTTAGTTGCAAAGCCATTTAAAAGCTAATAATGAGCGCATTATATTCTACTATATTATTTGTGTAAGGCTCAGTCAATGAGTAACCATTAGGAAGTATGTGTTTATGCGGGGATATAAGTACCATCTCCACCCCTGCAGCAGATCGTCTTGCAGCACCATTAAAGAATATTTGCCATGGTTGTTCTTTGTTAACGATGTTGACTTCTGACGTCTGTTTTGGGATATCCCTTGATGGTTTAAAATTGGTCGAAATTGGATGGTCTGCGAAGAAATCAGTGATCGCTTGTCCTTTCATGGCTTTTTGGGGAACAAAGTGGATGTCATATGGTGATAGTAGCAATGTCCATTTTGCTAATCTACAATTTAAAGACTCTGGCTTTGTCATAAGGATTTTTAGAGGGTTAACCCGGGATATGACATGGATTGTTTGCCCTGAAAGATAGTATTGCATTTTCTGGACTGCGAACACTAAGGCTAAACATTCCTTTTCAATCGGGGTATATCGATACTCGGCTCCCATCATTATACGACTTAGGTAATAAAGAGCATGTTCATGACCCTACTCATTATATTGAGCGAGTAATGCTCCTAGTGCGTTATCAATGGCCTTTACATATATAAGAAATGGTCTTCCATGAACAGGTGCCATGAGAACAGGAGGTTTTGTAAAATATTCCTTAAGATCATCAAATGCTTGTTGATATGCTTCGTCCCTTATGAAAGAAATCCCCTTTTTCATGAGTCTAGAGAGCGGTTGGTATCGTCCTGATAAATTAGAGATAAAGCGACAAATATAGACCAACTTTCCTTGTAATCCCCTCAAATCTTTAAGGTTCCCTAGAGGTAGCATTTGTTTGATCGCTTTTACTTTTTCAGGATCAAGGAAAATTCCTTCCGAAGTAACTACGAATCCGAGGAACTTTCCGCTGGATACCCCCATGAAACATTTAGCATGATTCATCTTCAGATGATGTCTTCGCATGAGATTGAATACTGTTCTCAAATCCTGAAGGTGGTAGATCTTTTTTATTTTTGCTCTTGACCACCAAGTTATCTACGTCATATCCCATAGTTTTACGCAGATGTTCTTTGAATATAATGCTCATTGTGCGTTGATAAGTGACACCGGTGTTCTTTAAACCAAAGGGCATTACTATATAACAGTATACCCCCAACGGCATTCTAAAAGTCGTGTGCTTCTCATCATCTGGGTGCATCTTAATCTGGGTATAGCCCGAGAAGCCATCCATAAAGGACATCCTCTCGTAACCACAGGTATTATCAATCATCACATCAGTAATTGGGAGTGGAAATTCATCCTTAGGGCATGCGGCATTTAGATCCCGAAAATCGATGCATATTCGGATCTTGTCATTCTTCTTACGAACTGGCACTATATTGGCCACCCAGTCAGGATGTTGTTCTTCACGAATAAATCCTGATTTTATGAGCTTACTAACCTCAGCAACTATAGCCTCCATTAATTCTGGTCGAAAGCGCCTTTGCTGTTGTTTGACTGGCTTTGTGTCTTCTCTAATATTTAAACGGTGCATGGCAATCTGAGGATCGAGTCCGGGCATATCTTCGTAACTCCATGCGAACACATCTATGTATTCCTTAATGAGGGATACGAGTTCCTCCTTTTCTAAGAGAGTTAGCATGTTGCTTATAAAAATGGGTTTTGGATTCTTTTCTGTTTCCATATTAACTTGTATTAGCTTATCCTCTGTGGGCGGTCACGCTGTTCAAAATGGACATCCCAGAGAGTATCCATATGTTTAGCCCAGGAATCATCTTGAATATCAATTGGCTCCTCGTCGCTTTCTGGTGTGGCTGAAACCATATTTACGGTTAGAGATTGAAACCAAGCACCGATACTTAGATCAGAATCGTGATCTAACGGATAAAGATTCTCGTTGGTCGAAGAGTTCTCTTCGAATTTATATGGCGGTGTGGAAGGAGTGGATACATACCCCAACCCCCTTCGTGTTTATGATAATAGTCTGGGCACTTCCCCCTTGGTCTAAATAAGAGTATAAGATTTCGTCGCCCTTTCCCAAAATTCAATCCTAGTTTGTGGGTAAAATTATAACCCATCTTTTCTATTATCTGTCGGGATTTTTGCTCATATAGGAGAAATTGGGGTGATGTTTGTTCATCACTTTCACTACTTTACCTTTAGTTAGGTGATGCAATCACTTAACCGAAGACAATTGGCTTCTGAGATACATGTCGTGGAGGTATTTCAAAGAAGTGATCTCGTCCTTTTGTTATTTTGGATCGAGAGAGGATGGATGATCTGATTGGCAAGTGATATGCCGCCAGAACTTCAAGTTCGGACAGGCCATCTGCCTTGGTAGAAGTACAAGAGGGTTCAGACTCGGTAGCGACAACAGACTCATAAACTAACTTTACATTTTCATTAACAACCCACTCATCATCAGCTACATTAGTTACATTAATACTATCAAAGTTCATATTAAAATTTATACGAGGGTTTATCTCATAATCACCCCCATCATCCTCTCCTGGGAATTCATATTCAGTATCCGCCTCATTGCTGCTGTCATCAGGTTTTTCAGACTCTGAGGATCTCATAGGGGACCTCATGGGCGGGCTTATATAGCATGGTATCAGTGAAGTAAATTTCCAACCCTTTAAATGGTTGCCTATCTGCAATTAATATCCGGACTTCTCCTTTCTCATCACAGTATTTCATGCATTGATGAAGAGTCGATGGAACTATCATACATGCATGAATCCACGGTCGCCTCAACAGAATATTATAGGACGTGTCTACGTCAATGACATAGCATGTAACTTCTGTCCTTAAATCTCAGATCTGACATCAGAGTCAGATCTTCACGAGGGGACAGCTATCATTAGCATTGAACCCGTATATCGTGGTGTTTGTCGGTGTAAGGCGATGGGGTGAAATTCTCAGTAACTGCATTAATCTTCTTGGAATGAAACTTAGCGCAGACCCCAGATCGATTTGAATGCGGTCTACTTTCGTAGATCCGACATATCCGGTTAAATATAAAGATCTATTATGTTTTATATTCCTGATCTACATGTCTTCTGGGGAAAAAGTTATTTGCGGGACCTACCTCCTCACTTGATGACAGCGGGGGCAGGAATCATGTTCCTCATTGGCTGGCTCGACGATCTGTGCTAGGAAAGATTCAGAGTCTTCCAAAACCTCTCTTAGTGCTTTCAGAGTTGACTTTGATAATCGTAACAACTCGTACAGCGTAACTCAAGCTGGGATATTAGTCAACTGAGTTATGATGTCAAATTTGAATGGGGCATCTTTTATTTCTTCATCTTTCTTTGAATTCTTCTGCAAACGAAATCCTTTTTGCTTTGCAGGCTTTGCAGGTTCCCCATATATATATCTTTAGGGTCTACTCTTATATAGTCTTTGAGATAAGCTTTGCTGGATCGAGTGCCAGAGGGACCTGCCTCATCTTGGTGAGTGGCCATAATTTCGGCCTTCTCTTCAGTGTCCGTCAGTGCATTCGCAATTATGTATTCTTCTTTAATTTTTGCGGAAATAGTATTACTAGTCCGCTTCCTTCTTTGGCTATTTGATGCGGTCCATTATTCATCCTGTAAAAGATCAGGATGAATCCACATGACTTCCTCTCTTTGTGTGGTCACATGGGTAAGTCCTTTCTGTGTCATTTCATGCGGGTCATAATTCTTCATGATAAGTTTTCCTGATGGTACCGGAGTTACTCCTGCAGGGAACTCATGGGCTCCTACAACCAGGGTCGCCATATTGGCAATAACTTTTTTCTGCTCCTCTTTTAGCATCAGAACTCTGGCCTCTATTAATGCATGAATTCTGTTCTTAAGAGGATAACAGTCCTTGGTCAGGTGTCTGACGTTCCGGTGGTATAAGCAGTAATTAGGGTCATTAGTTTTCCCTGCATCTTCTGGCTTTCGGTTTTTTGGTAGCTTTAACATTCTCTTCCTGAGGAGAAGGTGGAATAGTGTGGGCGTCTGTTCCACTTTGAATGTATAGGTCCTTTCTTGTCGGGGTCTATTTTGTCCTGTGCCTTTTTGGTTTTGAGGCTTTGGATTTGGAGGATTTGTTTCTTTTGGGGTGACGTCAGATGCCATTACCGTCTTTCCCTTCTCTTATTATTATTTTGTAGGTGCGGTCTGTTATTTCTAAGATTTCTCGTTCCACGAGATTCTTCAACCTAGCGAATTAAGTCCTCTACTTGCTCTCCTTATTTGAGCAAATCCTTCCAAGTCTTACATTCTACGATTCCCATATTTAGGAGCACGCTAGTTTTAAGGTTGTGCCTGCAAGTCTCTACTAGAGTTTTCTGAACCATTCCGTATTTGCATTGTACAGACTTCTCCCGTAACCTTTCTATAAAATATTTTACTGTATTTTGTTCCCCTTGCTTTGTTGTAAGGAGGGAATGAACTGATATTTTGGTTTCATCATCAAAGAAACGTTTAAGAAAGTGCTTTTCAACGTCATACCACGTATTGATAGTACCTGGGGGCAACTGCATAAACCATATAAAAGTAGGCTCTCGCAAGGTACTTGCGAATATCTTAGTCATTACTGGATCATTACCCATTAAATGTCCTGCTTGAGACAAAAAGTAATATATATATTGACTGGGGAATCCTTTCCCGTCATACGGTTCTAACTTGAGCAGTTTATATTCTTCGGGGTATGGTGTGAAATCCCACTCAAGCGGGTACGATCTGGAAACCCCTGATTCTTTCAATTCCTTCTTGTGAATTAGGGCATCAAGTTGCCTCTGTAATTTTTCGATTTTTTCTTCATGAGGATCATGGAAAGAATACATATCATCATTCTCATGTGCCGAATAAGCTTTTTCTTCTTTGGTTTCTTCATTCTCCTTGAACGGTATTTCCTCGTCTTTCTTTGGCAGTTTTTCTAAGGAAGAAGTTTTAACTTTATCTTCGACTATTTTTTGGGTGTTCTCGACTACTTTTAAAAGCATCATTTTGAGATCCTAGATCGTTTTCTATTGATCTCGGATCACTTGTTCTTGGGCCTCCAATCTCTTATCGATGTCGTCAGATTTAGCCACCATATGTGATGCTGATTTTTGTGGTTGGGAAGACGCAGAAGAGCGAGGTGAGGCTATGGCCGAGTTGCCGTTATCATCATCACAGAAATCTTTTACAAGTTTCTTGAAATTTCGAGGGGTGACAGCACCTGATTTAAGTTGGGTAAGATGATGAGATTCTTCATCCCTTGATTCTGAATCATCGTCTTTATCTATGACTTTGTTATCCTTTCCAACCATGTTGGAGGTTACGGCTTTCCATCCTTTTTTTTAATTTCGCGGAGAGCACCTTTTGTCCTCTTTGCAGGGTGTTTCTCTGACTCGATTAATCGGTCAAATACCGACACCCTTTTCTTATTGCAGCAACAATTGTTCAGTACAACGGATATTACTGTCATAAGTTGCTCACAGTGACAATTAGAGTCTGCTTGGACTTGACTTATATTCCTCTTCTTTATTAAGGACTCTCTAAGGTCAGTGACCTTAGATACAGAATCGTGGGACCCACTTGGTTGTTGAGAGGGTCTTGGGGCCCACTGAAGTCTCTCAAAGTCATTGATGTCAAGTTTTTGTCCAATAATGCGATTATCAGCCCTGATTTTATATTTAGGTTGTTTTACGCGGAGCTGGACACTAGCTTCGCGTTCCGAAGCACGAAGTTGGGAAATAGCTTCGCGTTCTGAAGCGCAAAGCTGGGAAATAGCTTCATGTTTTAAGCTAGTCTCGTGTTTTACGCTGGCTTGGCGCTTCTGCAGAAGTTTAACTTGGAATCTTAGCCTCGCGTGGAGGAGATTTTTTGCACGCTAGTTTATTCTTGCGATTTACGCAAGTTGCATCTTCGTGTTTAATGCGATTTTTGCGAGTAACGCAAGTCTGATAATTATCTTCGCAATTTACGCGATGGTAAGGAATCTTGCGATTTACGCTAAGCTCAGTTTTAGCCTTGCGTGAAGAGTCTCCATTACACGCTGGCTCTATCAGAAGTTTATCCTCACGATTTACGCGATGGTCAGGAATCTTACAATTAACGCAAGTTTGACTGGCTTCGCGATTTACGCTAAGCTCAGTTTTAGCGTCGTGTGGAGAGTCTCCATCACACGCTGGCTCTATCAGAAGTTTATCCTCGCGATTTACGAGAGTTATACTAAGTTTTCTGGCTTTTCGTCCAGAACAAGTGGCCTCATGTGGAGGATCACACGCTGACCTTGTCATAAATTCTCGTTTAACGCAATATTGACTGGTCTTGCAATTGATGTAAGCCAGTTTGCGAGGTGTCGTAACCTCACTTTCTGTTACTTCATTAGCCTCACATTTAACGCGGGCTTTGAGGGCTTTTCTCCTTACTCTTTGATTTCAATTGCGGTGTTGGGTTCTGAGCAAACTAGTTTTTAGGCCTTCCTCGGTAGTAGAGAGGTCATCCTCTGTTGAGGTTTTTTGCCCAAACGACAGCTCCATAACCGCGGCCTCCGAGGGTCCCCGTTTGATGGTGGATTCATGATTATCCAATTTACGGATATTAGAGCTCACGCGGCGATAGCGCCGCGTTTCGGTCAGATTACCTGATTCAGAGGAGATGTACTCCTCGTATTTATGCTGGTCGATCTCTACGACGAACATATTAACATCTGATCCGATCTTTTCCACATTAGATTGCGCCACGATCTCCTTTTCAATAAAAGAGACGTCTCCCACTGTGGTTGCCAGTTTGTTCTCAGCAAAATTCTTACTTCCTTCCATTGAAATAACTTAATTACAATGAAAGTGAACAAAAAAAAAACAAACAAGAGAATTTATAGTTTATCTCTCTCTTTTACAATGATTCGTGGGCTCTATATGGCGATGTGATCTATCGAGTAGCTGCTTTTGATGATCTTGAAGTGAAAGTCTTATTTCTTGATGAAGAAAATGGCCGGCCCTAGATCTTCTCTGCTGGTCTTAATGGGTTCAAGGCTCTCACGCGTAACTTAAACTTCACAGAAACTCCAAGAAGATCTCCTAAGGCTTCTTCAAGAGGGTATTTATAGCCTTGAGTCAATACGAGAGTTTCAAATCAAATAGAATTGGAAGGTGGTTGTGTTTGACAAGGATTCTAATCAAATATCTTAGTTTTGATTTAAATATCTTGATTATAAATTCTGATTGGACTCAATTTGGATATTGGATAAGCTCAAATCTCAATCTCAATCAAATTGGAATTTTGATTATCTGCTCACACGGAGTTAACTTGGAGTTAAAATATCAGAATGCGGAGTTACATATAAGCTCCGCGTTTTACTCAAATGATAGGCTAAAATAGCCAAAACGCGGAGCTACAGAGCTAGCTCAGTGTTCTGTGTGGAAAATTTATTTTTATTAGAAATTTTCACTACCAACAGAACCCCCTCCAAAGTTTTCAATATGATTTAGAACTTAGCAAATTTTAAAATACTTTGGATTTTCAAACTTGAATGCGGAGTTTATAAACACCAAGTTATCTGCGCGTTTTCATTCAACACGCGAAGTTAGTAGCCTCGCGTTTTGCTTGAAACTACTCCGACTCTGGCGGAGGACGAAAGAGTTGGAGGACAAGGTAGAGAGGGCAAGAGAGGCGGTCGAAGGCTCGGGTGAGGATAGAGATGACGGAAACAAGGCATAGGGCACCGATCTGGTGGGCCCGGGTGAAGGCCGTGTGGTGTGGGGCCCCGCCGGCGATGGGGTTTCGGCCTCGGTTCAGGCTTCCCATTAGATTTTGATGAGCGTCGTGTGATGTCAAGGACGATGGTCTTATATCGGCCTAATGAACCAGTTTACTAAGATTTTTGCGGGTTTGGTCTATGATGAACCCAAACTGAATCGAACCAGAAGAAACAGAACGATTATTGCAGGTTTGATGTCAGTCGGTCCACCTTGAACCGGGAGTTTCCAAAGTAGCACACCATTTTTTTTTGTGAGCACATTAAACAGTATATTTTTGGTTTAGGCTTTTAGTCCAGACAGTTGTTTTAGTTGAATTTTAGACCGGTTAACCTGTCATGCTTGTGACTTCGATTGTACTAGATCGACTTCGATTGAAATTATAGTTGAATCGATTGAATTCGACCGATTAACCAAGTCCAATAACATTTGGACGACTGGTTAACCTGTCACTCTTTTAACTTTTACCATACTAAACCACCAACTCTTGTTGGCAGTGAAAATTTCCAGATAAATGGGGTTTTCCGCAACAGAACGTGGAGCTAACTTTGTAGCTCCGCGCCTGGCTATTTTAGCCCCGCGTATGAGTAAAACGCGGAGCTAATCAATAGCTACGCGTTCTGATTTTCTAGCTCTGCATTAACTCCGCGTGAGCAGATAACTAGAATCTTAAATTGATTGAGAATAAGATTTGGGTTTATCCAATACCCAAATTAAGTCCAATCAGAACTCTAAATCAAGAGATTTAAATCAAAACTAAAATATTTGATTGGAATCCTTGATGAATACAAATTCTATTTAGATAGAAACTCTCATATTATCCGAAGGCTATAAATACCCCTTTGAGTAAGCCCTAGGGATCTTTTTGATCATCAATCTTTTCGGATCATCTTTTTGGCATATTGGAGAATTCGAGTTACGCATGAGAGCCTTGAATTCGTGAAGACCAGAGAAGATCAAGATCAAGTCGGCCGCCGTCATCTTCAAGAGAGAAAATCATCATCGTCAGATCGTCAAAAGGAACTACTAGTTAGATCCCATCGCCACATAGATCCCACTCTACATTGTAAAAGAGAGCGATAGATTATAAATCCTTTCGTTTGTTCTTTTCTTGTTCACTTTCGTTGTAATCTAAGTTGTATTCAATGGAAGGAAAGCAAATTTCTGCTGCGAACAAACTGGCGACCACAGTGGGAGAAGTCTCTTTCACCAAAGAAGAGATCGTGGCGCAATCTGACGTCGAGAGGATCGGATCCGACGTGAACATGCTAGTCATAGAAATCGACCAGCAGAAGTACGAGAAGTATCTCTCCTCTGAGTCAGGTAACCTGACCGAAACGAGACGTTATCGTCGCGTGCGCTCCAATACCCGAGGATCGGGTAATCGGGAATCCACCATTAATCGGGGACCCGTGGAGACCGCGGCCATAGAGCCGTCATTTGGGCAGGAAATCCTAGCGGAGGATGGCCTCTTTACTGCCAAAAAAGCTTGAGAACTGGATTGACCAGAACCCAACTCCGAAATAGAAATCGGAGAGCTAGGCAAAAGGCTCTCAAAGCCCGCATTGAATGCGAGGCTAACTTCACAAAACGCGAGGCTATAGTCCCTTGCAAACTGGCTCGCGTTAATCGCAAGACCAGCCAATATTGCGATAAACGTGAAGCTAAGACTTGCGATAAACGCAAGATTTCTAACACTCACGTTAATAGCGAGGATAAAATTTCCTTAGAACCAGCATGTGATTCTCTACACGAGACTACTACTGAGCTTAGCGATAAACGCGAAACCAGTACAACTTGCGATAAACGTAAGATTTCTAACACTCGCGTTAATCGCGAGGATAAAATTTCCTTAGAGCCATCGTGTGATTCTCCACACGAGGCTACTACTAAGCTTAGTGATAAACGCGAAGCCAGTACAACTTGCGATAAACGCAAAATTTTTGTCACTCGCGTTAATCGTGAAGATAAAATTTCCTTAGAGTCAGCGTGTGATTCTCCACGCGGGGCTAAAATAGGGCTTAGCGATAAACGCGAAGCTAGTAAGACTTGCATTAATCGCAAGACTCCTTACCCTCGCTTAAATCGCGAAGATGATTGGCAAATTTGCGTTAATCGCAAAAATCGCGCTAGACGCGAAATTATGACTTGCGTTAATCGTAAAAATAAGCCAGCGTGCAAGAATTTTCTTCCACGCGGGCTAAGATTCCACAAGATAAACTTCTGCAAGGACGTTAAGCCAGCATAAAATGCGAGGCTAGTGTATCCAAACGCAAGGCTATTTCTCAGTCCCGCGTATCACAACGCCAAGCTACTGCTCAGCTCCGCTAAGTCAACCTGAATATAAAAATCTGGGTTGATCATTGCACTGTTGAACCAGAAGTTAACTCCAATGGTTCCAAGAAGCTCCAGTGGGCCCCTAGATCCTCTCAATGGATGAGTGGGCCCCACAACTCCATATCTAAGGCCACTGATCTTAGAGAATATCTAACCAAGAAAAGGAGTATAAATCAAGTTTAGTCTGAACCTATTTGTCACTACCAGCAGCTTATGACAGCAGTATCCGCTATAGTGGACAGTTGTTGCTGCAGTAAGAACAGAGTATCGGTGTTCGACCGATTGACTGAGTCAGATGAAAACCCAGCCAAGAAGACAAAGATTACTCCCCGAACAAAAGAATGGAGAATTATAACTTCTAACATGGTCGGAAAGGGGAAGAAAATCATAGAAAAGAATGATGATTCAGAATCAAGTAATGAAGAACCTCATCATTTTACCCGACTTAAATCAAGTGTTGTCCCAGCTCGAAATTATAAGAAACTTGTAAAAGAATCTTATGACAACGACAGCGACAATTCAACCATAACTTCTCCTCGTTCTTCGGCGTCATCTAGATTGCATAAATCAGCATCACATATGATGGATAAATCTGACGATATCGATCAGAGACTTGAGGCCCAAGAACGGATGATCTGAGATCAACAAAAAACGATCGAGGATCTCAAAACGATGCTTTTAAAGGTGGTCGAAAACACTCAAAAAATAGTCGAAGATAAAGCCAAAAGTTCTTAAGAATCTCCACCGAAGAAAAAAAAAGGAAAAGATAAATGAAGAAGATAAAGAAGAAAAGGCTTACTCGGCACATGAGAATGAGGATAAATATTCTTTCCACGACCCTCATGAAGAAAAAATTGAGAAGTTACAAAACTAACTTGATGCATTGACGCACAAGAAGGAACTGAAGGAATCGGGAGTCTCAAAACCGCATCCGCCTGAATGGGATCTGGCACCGTACCCTGAAAAGTACAAACCACTCAAGTTGGAACCATATAACATGAAAGGATCTCCCAGTCAGCATATCTACTACTTCTTGTCCCAAGCAGGGTATTTAATGGGCAATAACCCAGTAATGACTAAGATATTTGTGAGCACCCTGCGAGGGCTTGCCTTTACATGGTTTATGCAGTTGCCTCCGGGAACAATAAACACATGGTATGATGTCGAGAAACAGTTCTTGGTACGTTTCTTTGAGAATGATACCGAAATATCGGTTCATTCCCTTCTTGCGAAGAAGCAAAGGGAAGAAGAAACGGTCAAAAACTTCATTGAATGCTTCAGGAAAAAATCCGTGTATTGTCGACATAGTATGACCCAAGAAACTCTGGTGGAAACCTACAAGCATAACTTTAGGACTGGCTTGCTGATAAGAATGGGAGCTGTAGAGTCTAAGAATTGGAAGAACCTGTTAAAGTAGGGAGAGCATGCGGAAGATATAATTCGCCGGATTGAGAAATCTCGTAGCATGAGAAACTCTATAAATAACAGACCATATCCACAGAATCCTAAAAATAAAGGGAAGGCTATGATGGCATCAGTTGCAGATCCAAAGCCAAGACCTCAGAATTCGAGAGGTGCATGTCAGAATAAGCCCCGACAAGATAAAACTTATACATTCAAAACTGAGCAGACTGGTACTCTATTCCATCTTCTCCTCAGAAAGGGCATGTTGAAGCTTTCGAAGAATCGAAAACTGGAAGACGCTGGTAAAACCAACGACCCTAACTATTGCCTGTACCATCGGAACGTCGGGCACCCAACTAAGGATTGTTATCCTCTTAAGAATCGAATTCAGGCATTGATAAAAGCCGGGATTCTCACACTAAAGAGGAACAGAAGAAAGTTTCTGCAAATATGGCAACTTTAGTGGTAGGAACCAATGAGTTCCCTGCCAGAGCGATCCCTGTACCAGTAGGGAAGTCGATATCGACACCAAGCACGGGCAGCCCGCACAAGCAAGCTAGCCCCTTGGGTACGCTCCGAACCACAGCTGTGACAAAGTCATTCTCATTGGCTAGCAGCCGGATTTGGCTGGGGGTGCCGAAAATATTGACGATGATAAATATCATGTTGCTTCCGCTACTTTTACTAGCCTTTAGAATGGCTAATTGAGTGCTATAAATAAAATTTTTTGTTGCCCAATGCTGTTAAAGCGACTGGAAGATGAAATCAAATTTCTCACCAACCCTATCATACTGGGGGTAAAAGTATGAAATCAATTACCCAATACTGACAAAGCGGCGGGAAGAGGAGATTAAGTTCCTCACCAAATCCGTTTATAGCTTGGGGTTTGCTAAAAATCTCGTGGACCTGTCATGTTAAGCTCATATTTCTGACAGTATGATTTGGATTATTTCCATTTCCGTTCAAGTTACGCGTGAGAGCACTTGGACTAGGCATGTGCAATTAGGCGCCTCTGCCAAAATCGATGATCCTGACCCGATCATCTTGGTGTGTGCAATTAAGCGCCTCCGTCAAAACTTTAGGCATGTGCAATTAGGCGCCTCTGCAAAAATCGATGATCATGACCCGATCATCTTGACGTGTGCAATTCAAGTTACGCATGAGAGTCTTGAACCGCCTCCATCAAAGTTTCAAGCATGTGCGATTAGGCACCTCTGCCGAATTTCTTGATCTTAACCTGATCACCAAATTGAAAATCCAAAGTATTTCAAAATTTGCTAAAATTCTAAGCCATTTTGAAAACTTTGGAGGGGTTCTGTTGGCAGTAAAAATTTCCAGATAAATGAGGTTTTTCACAACAGAATGCGGAGCTAACTTTGTAGCTCCGCACCCGGTTATTTTAGCCCTGCGTATGAGTAAAACGCGGAGCTAATCAATAGCTCCGCGTTCTGATTTTCTAGCTCCGCGTTAACTCTGCATGAGCAGATAACCAGAATCTTAAATTGATTGAGATTAAGATTTGGGCTTATCTAATACCCAAATTAAGTCCGATCAGAACTCTAAATCAAGAGATTTAAATCAAAACTAAAATATTTGATTGGAATCCTTGATGAATACAAATTCTATTTAGATAGAAACTCTCATATTATCCGAAGGCTATAAATACCCCTTTGAGTAAGCCCTAGGGATCTTTTTGATCATCAATCTTTTCGGATCATCTTTTTGGCATATTGGAGAATTCGAGTTACGCGTGAGAGCCTTGAATTCGTGAAGACCAGAGAAGATCAAGATCAAGTCGGCCGCCGTCATCTTCAAGAGAGAAAATCATCATCGTCAGATCGTCAAAAGGAACTACTAGTTAGATCCCATCGCCACATAGATCCCACTCTACATTGTAAAAGAGAGCGATAGATTATAAATCCTTTCGTTTGTTCTTTTCTTGTTCACTTTCGTTGTAATCTAAGTTATATTCAATGGAAGGAAAGCAAATTTCTGCTGTGAACAACTTCGAAAGGAATCAGTCAAATCGATTGAATTCAATTTTGACTTTTCATCCCTAAGAGAGATGGGTCACTGAGAATTTCATCTTATAGCCCAAACTTTCTATGAACCGAACTAAATCGTATATATATTACAAAAATATGTGATATTAAAACCTTATACATAAATGATAATTTTTTTTTAAAGGAGATTAATAATTGTGATCCCGAAAAAATCAATAAAACAAATGATTGACTAACAATTAAAGGTAGAGATGGAGTTTACATATGTACGATAAAATAAAATAAAAAAGTAGAGATTAGATGAACGATGAGTCGAACACGAGACTAATTAGAAACTCGGATTGTAATAGTAAAAGTAAAAGAACATAATCTATTTCCAAATCTAAAGTAGATATTTTATAAGCTTAAGGCATGTGATACAAGCTGGAGTAAGTGAGAAATTCTATTTACGCATGCTAAATTACTTTTAACACCTAGATTATTTTTTATGAAAAATTCTATTTTACACAAATTACTTTTGAGCCCCAGAGAAGGATCGACTCGAAGCCCTAAAATCTTTTTAGGGGTGGTAACACACAAGTCGTGAATAGCAATTGGCTTCGTCGGTGTTTGATCATTGGTATGCATGCATCGACGTAAATGGCATCATAGAAGGCCGGGACGAAAACTGACGGGGAAGTGCGGCACCACCAAGGCCGCGTCTTCTTGGCTCTTCGTCTTCATCGTATCCTCCGCGACCTTCTCCGCTTGCTTCTCCTTCGCATTGCGATTCTCGTCCACATTGGCGGTCTTATAAAGACTACAGAGGCTAAGACCCATTGTTGTGTATGTTAGTATGCTTGTTTAGTAGCTTACAGTACAACTGAAAAGTTGGGGTCGAGATATAAAAATCAAAGGTGTGTGTTTGTGTATGAAGCTATGCATTATAGGTTGGCTGCTTATATAGCAACTTGAATGCGAGGTTGAGGTCTCAATTACTTGGTAGCCAAGTACCAGGACCTGTTCATTGCAAGAAAGAGAGTCAAAATTATCTTTATAAGCAGTCAAGTTTGGACGACATGGTGACATCTAAGTGTTCTGATGGTGCGTGCGGAGAAATTATTGATTACTTGGATGCCACGGACCTGAAAGTGTCGCATGTAGTGCTAGCCAACTAGCACATTTGGACAAATAAGGATTCAAATGTGGAAATTAGTGAGTTGTCTTTTTCACAAATGAGGAAATTATGGAGTTGTCTTTTTTACAAAGATTAATTGCAGATAGTATAACTTATTATTCTTTAAATTTAAAACTTTTTATTTAGTCTATGAATTCGTAATATCGTTAGTCAATAGTTTGTTATTCTCACTTATATTTAATTTATATCTTCGTTACGAAATCTCTAAATTACTCTCTTCTCTCTCACTAAAAACTAACCCAAAACTTATGCAAAAGAAGATAATTTAGACATTTCATAAAAAAAAAAAGGATTTACATATCTGTCCCTTAAATCTTGAAAAAATTGAATTTAATCACCCAAATCCTTTGAGTTAACTCACTTTATTCCCCAAGCATATTTTTTATCCGAATTTTCCATTATACTCATGAGTTACTTCACTTTAGTTCTCTATTCTCTCGTCTTACTCTCTTCTTATTCTTATTGGATTCCCCTCTTCATTCTTCTCTTCTCTATCTTCCATTTTCTTATTAGGTTTTCCTGAGTTACTTTATTTTAGAGATTAACTGGGAGGGAAGAGAGAGAAAAAGAATGGAGAGAGAAACCCAATAAGAAGAGAAAGAAATGAGGAAGAGGGAAGAGAGAACTAAAGTGAAGTAACTTAGGGGTATAACGGGAAATTTGGGTCCAAAATATGACTGAGGACTAAAGGGGAAATTCTATTTGCTCACGGCATTTTACTCTTTGCACCATGGATACTCTTTACACCAATCTCCTATTTTGAAATACTATCATTTTACTCTCTATGTCCAAATTTTTTCCAAAAATACTCATCCTCCTTTTCTCTAACTGCTCACCCGTCCGATCCTATTTTTATCCGTTTTTTTGAGTGGATGTTAGTTTAAGAGTAAAAAAATTATTTTGGTCGAATATTAATACCCGACCAAGAAACGTGCTGGTCGGGTATTAATACCCAACCAGCAAGCGAAATCTCCCCCATAAAAAAATGCTAATTAACAATAAATTTTAAACAAATATGCAAAAAACCTAAAAAAAATTTAAATCGTATCTTAGATTTATTCTCTGATACCAATTGCATATTGGAATTTCTTATTTGCATAAGAAAACTCAAACTAAAATTCAAAAACCAAATTTCACTTGTAACGGTGAAATCAAAAAATTTAAAATTCTTCTAATCTTTTCAGGAATGTTAATGTAAAAAGATTTTAGAGATCAAGAAATCAAATTGATGATTTTATAGGAGATGTATTTTTATTAAATACCAAAAAAATTATTTAGAGTTTTCGAGAGAAAATAGAGGAGGAAAACGATGAGTCGTAGTTCCAAATTTTAACAAGTCTTAGTTTGAAATTTATAAGGGTAATTTAGTCTTAAAAAATAATGGCAAACTTGTAACTATTTATAAATTTCAAAACCGTACATCAAGAGTAAAATGCCGGATGCAAATAGAATTTTCCGGACTAAAGTAAGTTAACTCAAAAGATTTGGAAAACTAAATTCAAATATGAAGATTTGGGGGACTGAATTCAAATTTTTAATAAGGGACAGATATGTAAAAACCAAAAAAAATATTAAACAAAAGTGATAATAACAAACTGTTGACTAACGATATTAGAAATTTAAAACTAAACTGAAAGTTTTAAAATTAAGCGATAATAAATTTCACTTTACTATAATTAACCAATTTCATAAGTGAGCTAATGCCCTCCTGCATTCTATTAACTAGCAGTTAATGAAACCCGCTGTTTGGTATATATATATATATATATATATATATATATATATATATATATATATATATATATATATATATATATATATATAGTGGGCCTAAGGGCGTAGATACAAAAAGGCTTACAAATAGATTGAGGCTACAAACAGCGAGCTAATATCTTTTCCATAATTATTTATGTGAAAAATAAGTTCTCCTCACTATTGAATTCACTGCCTGTTCTTCCTCCTCTCTTTATCTTAACGAGTTAAGTATTTTTGATAAATAATTGTTTTATATCCAAAATTAAAAGAGGTAGTTAAAATAACTTCTGGAGGCAATTAGGAGAAAGATCTTAATTACGGATTAAGGAGCAAGGTCATGGGTAGGGATGAACAAGAACATCCGCTCCGACTACTCCGTCCAGCTCCGATCGAATTCAGTCGGAACACGGAGAGTTACACGATCCAGCTCCGATCGAATTCAGTCGGAACACGGAGAGTTGCACGATTGGATCCATGTACGTCAATCCAGAATCAGCCGGAGTCGATCGGAATATCACCGAAGTCAGTCAGAATCCAACGAATCAATAGATTTCTAGAAAGATTTATCTCTCATTCTCTTCTTCTCTCCCCCCCTCCCTCCGCCCTCCCCCTCTCTCTCTCTCTCCCTCTCCTGCCTCTTCAGTTCCCTCTCTTATGAAAATCACCATTTATTGCTAATAAAAATCCAATCTTTCTCTCCCTCCGGTCTCTATGTCTCCTTCTCTCTATAGAAAGCACCTCTTTTTTTGCTAATGATAATTCTTCTTTCTCTCTCTTTCCCCTTCCCCCTCCATCTCTTTGTCTCCCTCTATCCGGAAAGCATCATTTTTTTTATGAAAATCCGACCAACTCCGTCGGATATCGAATATCGATCGCATCCGACTAGTCCGAAGTCAGTCGGAGTTCAATCAGATTCCGACGAACGGACGGTCGGAGTTTCGCCTTCTCCTTATAATAGAAAACGATCGGAATCCTTCGATCTCCGTCGGCTCTGACCATTTGTTCACCCCTAGTGGTGGGAACAGATCAATCGACCGACTTTAATTAGATAATAACTAACTAGTTCATTGGTCGTGTACTTGTGCTTTATGGCTTGCAATAGGTAAAGTGCCGCGGATTTACCTGTACTTTTCGAATCGAGTTTGTTGACTAAAACTACAAAAATATAAGGCATTTTGGGTGTCTTGGATTCATTGATGTTCTTATGCTTATGAAAATACAAATATTCTCACGGTGAAACATGTTTCTTAAAAGAAAAAATACTCTTAAAAGATATCTAAGAAAATATAGATCTAGACACCCAAAGAGAAAGAGAGAGAAAGAAAAAGAAGGAAAAATCAAAATGATAGTAAGTTGCACGTCTTGTGACCAAGAAAGAGAACATGATCGTCAAGTAAGGATGAGAATAGACTGAACTAAGGACTAATTATCTTCCTATTCAAAATTTTAAATTAATAAAAAAAAATATTTTTAAATTAAAAACTAGAGAAGGGCGAATCAAGATTTAATTTTTTAACTTATCCATTCTCATTCTTATCAACGAGTAATTAACGAGGGATAATCACGTTCCCCATGACAAAACTTCTTCACTATACACATACTTTTCCATCAAAAAACTAGTTGGTTCTTGTATTATATATCTTATATAGGTGCAAAAAGAAAAAACATGAGATCTTGGATTGAAATTCATGATGATGGCTACGATGGATCTCATACACTTCATACTAAATGAATATTTTTATTTCTATCTCAATGTCTGGTTGCTTCTTCTTCTTCTTTTTTGTGGCTATGATATTCTTAATAATCTTGCAAATTATGTTAGTGGGAGGAGGGACTACATATCGATCTCTTGGATGTTCTCTTCTCGATTAAAATGGTCTTAGAGTTCTCCGACATATAAAGTAAAAAAACAGAACTTGTTATATCAGATGAAGACAATTGATGCATGTGAAATCAATTAAGGTCAATCTGGGTTTAATGGTCCATCCAGTAAAGCAAGAATATAGTTAAGACTCATTAAGTGATAAAAGGTTACAAATACAGTGGTACTAAAATCTTACGGAAGAAAATACTCACTACTACGGTGCAGTTTCTTCTTTTAATTCAAAATTTTGAATAAAACGAGTCAAGACTGGCACTTGGATCAGTCCACATTCATTCCTAAGCTTGAGTCATCATTTAGATGAATATGACGAACATCAATTGTTTGGCGAATAGAATAGAAACCGTAAATGTATGTTGGTGAAAATTCGAAAATGATCATGGCCTAAAACCATAGATTCAAATACGGTTAGCCTCATCAATTCAAATACGGTTAGCCTCCTCAAAACTGCCTGTCTATGAATACTTTGAAGTTCCACCATAGTTATTTTTATTATGGTTAAAATCACATTCAAACTCAAAAAATGATGTCATGTACAAATGTAAAATGATATCATGTACAAATGTAGCTATTTCGGAACCTTGGGATAAATTATATGACCTGATTGAAAATTCTCAAGTTAATAACATACTACATCACAGCCACTGAAGGAGCAATACATCGTGAACGCTCATATAGTCGTGCAGAAATTGGTAATGAACGTATTCACAGACCAATTTTTAAACAGTCATATTTAAAATTTTGAATCAGAAAAATAAAATTTTACTTTCCTAAATCAAAATTTTGAACATGACGGGACTAAAAATTGACATATAGACATGCCTATTACCAACCCAAGTTGTCGGACAGATTATTTGAGCCCATGCCGAGAGTGGAAGGGGAAGGACGGAGAAGCCCTCGCTGCATTATCCAAGTTACTAATCTTCCTCTTTTTCTTCTCCTCAAGCTTGCTATGGTTTGTTTTCTTATGCTTCTCATCTACCGTACACGAAGCAACGCCATTTTTGCAAGGAGTGCTCTCTTCAGATGAATTTCTCATGCAAGAGAGACTGAAGCCCATCTTAATTGCTCTTTTAGTTCTCATCAGCTAATTGATAAAATTTACTTGATTCCTTGAATGGTTTTGTTAGCCATCGATGGGTTTATATAGGGAGTGAAAGGAGTCTTTTGGTTATAAGTAGCTGTGACATGTATGCAATAAAAATTAATGCTTCATGTGGAAGAAACAACTTCATTGGTGATACCACGAACAAGAGGAGGGTCAAACTAAGCTTCTTATCTAGACTTTAGCAGTGCAGTAGGCACCAAGAAATTGACTAATCACTGTCATCTAGGAGATCCCTCTGAATGACAGTTGTCTTTAGCAGAATTGTAAACATCAATGCAGAAATAATCTGATTAGTTAATTATAGTTTTTATGTTCAAAATAGGTGGTACATAAAAAATCTTGTAATTCGAATACTTCATTAACATTGAAAAATAGCTTTTATTTGTTCTATTAATAAAAAACTATTTATTTTTTATATCCAATATACGATCAGAATTTATTTAAAATATATGACTTTTTTATATATCATCCTTTTAATTTTAGAATTATAATTAACGATTTCACAAGATGTTAAGATTAAATTTACCTCTAAAGATATGAAACAAGAGCTGAACCAACTTTTTCACTTTTGGTCACTAACCATATCAAATGTGGTATAATTTATAATAATTTTTATAAATATATAAAATAATTATAACCAATGTTTAAAATAGAGATAACGGTAACGTAACGTTTTGCCTTTATTAGGTTATGTCGCAAATAGCGTAACGCATAACGTAGGTTATGCAAATTTCTATTTATTTAATAAACATAAATATAAAACCATATAAAATAATTTTAATAAATTGAAAAATAAATTTAAAATATCTAAAAATATGTAAAATTATTTTGTAATACATAATCTATTCAAATGTTATATTAAGTTTTACAATAATTTTCATATATCTTCATAAATTATATTAAGTCTGCAACCGTAATTCCAATCATCATTTAAATAAAAAAAAGCAAGATTCCAATTTTTTATTTCGATTCCAATTATTATCATTGTTGTAATTTATATTTTGTAATGTTCAATTTATCTTATTTATGATTGTTAATTTCAGTTCAATTAAAAATTCAATAAAATCAACAAGTAAAATATTTTAGCAACCGAATGAGAAATACAACAAGTGAATAAAGAAACAAACTTAAATTATCAAGTTAGAAATTCCAAAAGCAATCAAACAAGCCAACAATTAATTAAGAAAATTACAGCAATTCGCTAATAATCAAAATAATAATCAACAATAATATATGAATTACTAAAAAAAATAATTGTAAATAACGTAGCGTAACGTAATTTAACGTGACGTTATGTAATATAACGTAAAATAACGTAAAAAACGTACTGTTACAGTGCACTGAGTTATTTCCAGTTGTTACGTAGCGTTAGGATTCCGTTAGGTTACGTAACGCAAATAACGGATTTCATAACGCGTTATTTTCAACAATGATTATAACTAACCTTTTTAAATTCTTATTACTTTATTAGATGCTCAATATATTCATATGCAAATATGTTACTAGTATCTATTGTACATAATCATGTACCTATTGTACATAATCATATACCGATATCAGCAACATAACAAGCACTGCAAATACAAAAATGAAATTATTTGTCGACTCTTTAATCCTCCTATTTTAGGAGAATAAACTATGATGTGATGGCCTGTTTTTTTTTTTTTTTTTTTTTTTTTTAGGAGTCATTACAAAAGAGACAGCAGACCAACCCTACAAAATTATACCAAAAGAGAGCACAACCGAAGTGCCAAAACAACAAAAAAGAATGAAACACATACAATATGAACCCAGACAAACAAGGACAAGGGAAGCTTTCAGACTGAAATATTTAATTAAAATAGATTATAATTAATTATGTAATTTTCCCCCAAAAAACTTAATATATTTACATAATAGCTTCATAAAAATCATTATAAACTACTTTTTACTTCTTTTTTTTTCTCGTCCCACAACAGAGACTGTTGAATTATGGGGATTACACTAACACAGCAAGTGTATTTTCTGATTGATTAAGAATTACCGGTTACTTCTTGGTTAAATAATCACAAGCAGCTTGTAATACCCATCCTCAAGATTTATACATTATGCACAAGCTTTGACAAAACATGACCCAACACATAAGCAACTATTTTCCACAAACCATCACTTTTTGATCCAGTCTTAGATAAAGTTGGAACCATTTCATACCCTAGGCCTTGAGGCCAAGTCGCATATTATGCTTGGTTTAATAATCACAAACTGCTTATAATATCCATCCTCAAGATTTTTACATTATGCACAAGCTTTCACAAAACATGACCCAACACATAAGCAACTATTTTCCACAAACCATCACTTTTTGATCCAGTCTTTGCTAAAGTTGGAACCATTTCAAACCCTAGGCCTAGAGGCCAAGTCGCAGCAACCCTGCTGGGCCATAGAAATTTCTAGCGAACATTTCGTCAGACACAAGACAGGCATACAAATATTGCCCGGCTACAACTAATTTTGACCAGTTCAGCTTCGGAGAAAAGTAGAAGGCCCTTCTTTAAATAAAAACACAAAAAGTCTAAAAATTCATAAAAAAACCAAAAGTTGTTTCAAAATTAAAAAAATTTAATGAAGATTTTTAAAGATTGGGATCAGATTGGCAAAGATAAAGGTGGCCCAGTGCCGCGACAGGCTGGGGGCAGCCAGCCCTCACGCAAAAAATTTGTTTCAAAATTAAAAAAAAGTTGTTTCAAAATTAAAAAAATTTAATGAAGACTTTTAAAGATTGGGATCAGATTGGTAAAGATGAGGGTGGCCCAGTGTCGTAACAGGCTGGGGGCGGCCACCCCTCACGCAAAAAAATTGCGAGCTGATACCACTCATCACATCCCGTTTGCTGCCTGAAGGATCATGCTTCGAGAGGGCCCTTGAGATCTCCATTTATAAGGATTGCTACAGCTTCCTTCGTTTACCCAGTCGATATGGGACTAAAAACCGAGTCCCAATTACTATTCAACGTATCAGTCAGCTCGGCTAAACAACGAAAATATCAATGTATTCTTTGTAGCCGATCAGCCCGAAAGAATGCGGAACCATGATAAACTTGAAGTAATGAAACTCAATCGGTCTCTGCTCATTTGGCGTTTACATTCCTTTCATTAATGATTGAGTGGATTCGATGACTTCCATCCTCCGTTTGAAGGTAGACAGATGCACTTGAACGCTTTATACAATGATTGGACGCAACATACAAAGACTGCCAGGTTCAACTTGTGACTCGTGAAAGTATCCTACTTTCAACATACGCAGGCCTAGAGAGTAGCATTTGTAGAGGATTTATTATGTATCTGCACCGGTGAAAAGAGATCTTCTTCTCGACTATAGTGGGATACTTTATCCCGATATAAAATAAAGGGGTATTTACAGATATATTTCTTGAATTTTTAGAAATTATAATTTAGTCTTCCAAATCTTTATATTTAGAATTTAGTCTCCTAAATCCTTAAAATTATTATAATTTAGTCTCCCAGTTTATATTTTGGTCCAATTTTTCCGTTTTATTCCTGATTTCCTTCACTTAATTTCCCTTCCCTCTTCCCCCTCTCTTCTTAGTTCTTATTGAGTTCCCCCTTGTTCTTCTCTTCTCTCTCTATTCATTTATTGAATTCTTTCTCTCTATATTGAGACCAAATTTATTATCCTCCACTAAATGTATTAAACCTTTAAGTCTCAATATAAATTCATTTATTGGGTTCTCTCTCTTTAAGTCTCAATATAAATTCATTTATTGGGTTCACCCTCTTTATATTGGATAAATTCATTTCTATTTTTAATATATTTAGTGAAGAATAATACATTTAGTATCAATATAGAGAGAGAGAATCTAATAAATGAATAGAGAAAGAAGAGAAGAACAAGGGGGAACCCAATAAGAACTAAGAAAAGAATGGGAAGAAGGAATTAAGTGAAGGAAATTAGGGGTAAAACAGAAAAATGTGACCAAAACATAAACTGGGGACTAAATTGTAGTAATTTAAAGGATTTGAGAGACTAAATTCTAAATATGAAGATTTGGGGAACTAAATTATAATTTATAAAGATTTAAGGACAGATCTGTAAATACCCTATAAAATAAAAGGAAACTTGAAAGAAATTCGATGAAATTATCGCCACGAGTAGGAAAGATTTTTTTTTTTTTTTTTTTTAATAAATGAGAGCTTTTGTCTTCATCACATTTCTGAATGGCCCTCAGCTTGGTTCTCTACTAATCTCAGGCCGATGGGCCGGCCATTATTTATGGGCCCTGCAAATTTCTAGTGGTGTAATGGTATGAGAGCGTCAAGCAATGTTGAGTAGGATTGTAGGATTTCACCAACTATTTATTAACAGTGCTCCCACCATGTTAGGAATCATAAAATTTGCACTTAGGAAAGACAACAATCATTTAGCACATTAGTAACAAGCAGAAAAGGTTAAAAAAAAAGAAAAAATGGTGGAGATGATATAATGAGATACTAGCTAGATAGCTAGCGATGAGTCAAACAACACACACTATATATTATGAGAATCCTATATCATTATCGCCCCTTCAAAGGCTTGTCCTAGCCCATGCATGCTATTACTAAATCATGACTCCTCCCTCTCCTTTCGGCCACCACTAGCGCTTACAGTGTACGTGCTACAACCTAAAAAATATTGCAGATTGTGTGGTTACAGATTAGAAACAGCAATCATATCGATTGCCATATTCACTCGATGGCTCAATCTCTTCGACTGCAATCGAATTTTCATTTTGCAATAATGCTCATGCTCCTTCTATCATAGGCCTAAGAGAATGTAGTAGAACAGGGTCACAGGCAAGGAGACAAGCATGCCGAAGATTACTCTGCAAACACGAAAAAGGGAAGAGGATACTATCGTTAGTGCTTGAAGTAGACGATGACATGCTTGATCATTATTTTTTCCTTATTTTCTAAAAAATTGTTTGCATATCGGATCGAATCGTAGTATAAAAATGTTTAATATACCCAGTACTCAATATGTCTGGATGCAGTCCATATTCTCTTGCAAACACAAAGGGGACTATGCCTTGAGGCAGAGCTGCCTGAAAACAATCGAGACTCAAAACGTGAGTTATGTTTGCTGAAATGATATTTACATTGAAACTAGAAAAGCATGCATTACACCTGAACGATTGCAGTATGCAGCCGTACTCCTCTCAATCCAACAGCAATCGACGTAGCTGACATTATCATCGGTCCTCCTATGAAACGGATCGCCATGCCAAGGACCGCCATCTTCGTGCCACATGCGATGATTCTCGGTTGAAGCGCCATGAATAGACCTTGAAAATTGAAATTTATCCCAGTTAGCTAACTCAGAATCGATATTGGCACCATAAATAAATACAATTTCTTAGTCTTAGTACCTAGGCTGAACATGGCCATACCAAGCCCTGCATCCGATATTATCTTGATCGAGTTCTTTATCAAACTCGGCATATCAATTCCCCACCTGAATGTAGTTGTTACTTCTTTTGTTTCTGGTACTTTATCAGAATATATATTTGTCAAAAAAAACAGAGAGATAGCACTCACTTGAATGCAATCAGGGACCAGAGGAGGCCTAAGATACTGGAATAGGTGTTGGGATTGCGAGAAAGCTTTCGTCCGACCATGATCAATATGACCCTCAGCATAACTAGAGCGCCGGGCATCCCCTGGCCGTCTCCGTCATCATTTGCCTCCTCATCACCGACTCCTAACACAAACTTGGTGGTGCTTCTGAAGCTTAGGTCGACGTGATCTCCTGCATGCAATGCAACGATATCGGCAAGTCTCATATTGCTTAGAATTACGTCATTCAGCTTTCGCACAAGCGATGACAATTAATAGCACTGCAAGTAATTATGCAAATAGTTCTGTTCAGGAAAAATAAATTTGTTACTTCATCTTTCAACTTTGCTGATGATTTTCTCTAAATTCTTCATAAAATCTTAGAAGGGCGTCTAAATTGTATTCTTTTGGCTAACGGCTCTGTAATTGCTCTCAGCTTTAGGCCTCATAATCTCATAAGAACGAGCCTCTTAGACAATTTTGGAGTTATATATGCAAGTGATTAACTAAATTTTCTCCGCAAGATCAAAAGAAATGAAATTTTCCATTTTTATCTTCAACAACCATAGCAAGTAATAATAAATGATCAATGTCCCTGCTGATATCACCTCTCTCTAATTTGTCAGATATTCCGAATTCAATTGTCGATAGAGAGTCAATTTAAGTAATGTAAAAAAATATGTGTACGTGAGTTTGACTAGTAAAAAAAAACTCCTAATAAATAAAAAAAAAAGAAAAAAACTTGGTAGACTAGAAAACAAAGTGGGGCAAAATGAAAATGACTTGGTTTCACCTTTGCCTCTAGCCTATGGAGCTCATAACTCCAAGAGTGCGATTGACCTCTCTTTGGGCAAACAAGGGAGCATTGGACATCTCTATCACCTTCACTTTCTTGTGATGAGTTGCCCAGTGTTTAGACAGTTAGGTGACTAGGTATCATGACATCATAAGTTTAGCATTGCAAAGACCATTAAAGACCCTCAATTCTTCATTTGATAAATAAATTTCATTAGCTTCGAATTTTCAATGCAGCAGTAGGAATATCAATATATGTTATGCTAAGTTTAGAGATGGAATTAAAATTTTTATAACAATAACAATTTAGAAAAAAAAAATAAAAGGTATGGTAAGTCCGTATCAATGGGTCCCCTCCCTAATTCCATGAGGCAGGAGCAAGAAAAGACCCAAAGTTAGAGCACAAGACATGAGCACCAAGACAAGTTGCAGTTGTCACAAAAACAAGCAGTGGAATCAAAAGAACAAGCCCCAACCAACCAACAAAGCTCATAAAGTCGATTGCTCATGTCAGTAACCATTGGGCATTGGCTTCTACAATCAATAAATTGCTCCTAAATTTTGTATCTATTTATTAGTTTTCTCAACTGTCAAGAGAAACAAGCAAACGACACAAAAAAAGACTGCATTGTACTCGAACTGTACTTACCTCCAACATCTTTGCCTCCTTGTCCCTCGCTAACCGCCGGCGACACCTGCCGCAGAATCCTCCCCACCTCTCCGGCCGGCGAAGGCGACTTCCCCCACACCGGGGCCCCTAACTCCATTTCATTGAAGTTCGACCCCCTCGGAGTCGGCTGGAGAGAGCAAGCGTCCGAAGACGTGTTGACGGAATATATCTCGGCTCCGGAAATGTTGGAGAGGCGCGGAGTTACTCCGACCGAGGATGAGAGCCCCGAGCCTGGGGCCGTCGATACCGACCGGCGGATCCTGACACGTATGCGGCCGTCAGCGTCGATATCCGACTCGGCATGTATCGGGTCCCGTCCGTCTAGCGAAATGACGTCTCCGTCGACCTCGATTGCCGAGATATCGGCCGCCATTCCGCCCGGAAACTGCTGCTTTATCAGGACGGTAGCTGCGCGATATTCGAAGAGAAACAAAAGTAGAGTGTACCTGCAGTCACGAATTCATCAGCATACCAAACAAAATAATTTAAGAGAAGATTAGAATTGAGATATGTACCATACGATGCACTGGAGTACAACCAGCTGGACCATGAGAGTGCTAGTGAAGCGGCCGTACATGGCGCGGAGCAGCGGAATGCCCATGACAAGGGTGTTGGGGAGAGTGGCGACGGAGAAGAGAGTGATGAGCCAGTCGAGGCGGCGGCTGCGGCCGCGGCAGGCGATGGCGGAGAATGAGATGAGGAGGGCGAGGACGAGGAGCTTGGAGAGGGTGTCGGCGAGGAGGAAGCGGAGGTCCATCTGGTAAGGGTTGTTTTGGGCGATGAAGTGGAAGGAGAGGACGGGGACGGCGAAGGTGGCGACGAAGCGGTTGATGCCAGAGCATTGGCCGGGGCTGAACACGTGCCACCACCTGACGGCGGCGTAGGCGAGGAGCATTGCGAAGTAGAGGGGGATCATGGCGCACATCACGCTGTAGAAGTCCTCGGCTGTTATCATCTTGTTCGACTTAGTTCAATTTTTTTGGCAAATTAAATTAAATTAAATTAAATGCCTGTCAGATAGCGTGGATGAGAGTTTGTAGGGTTTATATATATATGGGTTGCAAAGGTGCAAGGACTAGAAATTATTCTACGTTAATGATTAGCCGGAACTAAACAAAAACACTAGCACTCTCCTTAATTTGTTAATTAATTATAATATGCCATTGAGCCAAGACTCAAGTCCCCCAGTAACCTTTTCAATTTGTGAAAAATTCTGAATTCGACTCCCTATATGGGAATTTAATTTAGGTAATATTGACAAAAAATATGTATGTGAGTTTTACTAGCAAAAAAAATTATTATAATATAATAAGTTTATATTTCCATGATTAATTATTTAAACTTAGTTTGAGTACGTGTTGTTGAGAAATCTAAGTACTCTTTGTTTTGATACGTTACAAAGCTTAAAGGGGTAGTGTAACCACTATGTAAGACATAAAATGGCTAAAGTAAGTATTAAAGTTTTTTCTAGAAATCCCAATAAGTTCTTTTTTTTATGTTATATAAATGTCCATGAAATTTCAAATTTCATGGAAATCCCCACACAACATAACAAACAGATTAGTTGATCGATTTAAAAACGCAATAAATATCCAAAAATTCAACAAATACTTACCCTCCAACAATTTTCAGATATACATGCTTTGAGTAAATATACTATATTAAAAAGTGGGTACTTAGAAAGATCGAACAGTGTGTATATAATGCATTTGTAAATCAATTCACTAATTTTATGCTAATGTCATTTTGGGGTTTTTGCAAGCCAATGGGGATTTACATAGCATTAAACAAGTGAGAAATTTGAGTAAATGCTTGGAAATATATGGAGGATTTGCAAAAAGATTTGGCGAAATTTATTACTTTATATTATGAAAGATGTATTGAAATTTGTTCTCTTATATAATTATTTTACTACAATAATTTTATCATGAATCTGTAAAAAGATAAAATGCAAGATAACAACTTTAATTTTTATGAGTATATTTTCAGAAGTTGTTATCACCAATGAAAATTAAATTGGAAATAAAATTTACATTGACGATTTCTCCAAATATACAGAATTTCATACATACTAGATAAAATTTAGTTCTAAACCATTAAATTTTGAAATCCTATACAAACAAAGATTAAAATTTTCAGTAAGAGAAAATCAATATGGACGAATCAAATTATTCCAACAATAGTATCATTCCATCCACTAACCAATACATGAGCATTGTTTGACCTATAAAGGATACCCAAAAATTCCTAAAATATTAAGAAAAATACACTAATTTCAACCAAAAAAATACTAATTAAAATGATTAAAGTATCTTTTCGGACGTCAACTCCCATAAATGCTAATTTGGTGTTCATAGACAGTAATCTCTTGCGCGCTTAACTCCTTTCCTTCCATTAGCCTATAACAAACTTCTCAAGTGATGAATAAATCTAAGTAATACATTTGTACATTTTAATATTACATTGTTAATTAAACCTGCACTTAAATTTTCATGACCATAAATTTGAGGAGTTTTTTATTTATTTTATTTTCTATTTATTAGTGAGATAAAGAGGTGAGAAGTTTAGAAAATTATTTATAGTTTTTTTTAATAAACTATATGCTTAATCTTTTTAAGAATAATCTTCCGCATGCATGTCCTATCATAATGATAGTTTTCTATTTTTCGGATGGTAGTTAAACTTTTAATTTTTGTTTTAATTTTTTTTTAAGGATGTTAGTTATTATGCACATTGTATTTGGAATTTACATTTTACATAAATTTGAAAATTTTCTGAAATTAGATAAAACACATACTAATTTTCTCCTTTATTTGAATTTTTTATTTTCTAAATTAGAAATTTTCTCTCTCTCCCTTTTACTTAGTAATATAGAAAGATAGTTCATAAGGGTTTTTGGAAAAAAATGATACTTTGTAGAGATACTTTAGCCAAATAAAATTATAAAATATAAACTTTCTATATTCAAAATATAAATTTTAAATATGGTGACTTATCGAAGGTTTTTTTATCTAAATCCAAACAAAATCTATTTTGTAATCTGAAATTATTGTAATAAGATGACACTGAGATTAGTTAAAGTTGTTTTTTTATTTTAACAAAAATGTTTACGAAATAGAGAGAAATATATTAAATAAGTTTAATGGATGAAATTATGTGCCTTGCTTATGCCAACGTCAAACGACCAATTATAATTAGTGTGCTTGTCACTCAAATTCACAATTTGATGGTATTGTTTGGTGTACCACGTTGAGACATATGAATTGTGTCTTATCAAACAATGGAGTAAGAAGGGCTCATATCATGTCCCTAAGAAATACAGAGGCTAGTTCTCAATTATCTTATGATGGCCGACATTTACTGGAACTTTCGGGGATGGAATATAATAGTAGAATTTTTAGCTACATTCGCACACGTCACTGGTGAGTGTATCTATGATACATTTTGGAATTGATTTATGGGCAGACGCTCTTAGCCGTGGCTTTAGGAATACAAATGGAGATAAAAATGGGCAAGTCTAGGGGCTGGTCTTCAGTCCAATCTATTTAAAATTTTAAATTAAAAATAAAATTTTATTTTTTAATTAAAATTTTCGAATATAGCAAGTTAAAATCTGACGTCCATTCTTATTCTAGACATAGACTACTTAAAAAGTATGTATGAGCCACCATAGCAGCCAATAGAAGCATGCCCAGCGACGACAAACTATGGAGCCAGAGACTTACCGATGGAGGGATGAACAATATTGTTGAGAATGAGTTGCTTGTGGGCGTCAATGATTTCATGTTGCTTTTGTATGTTATTCACTTTATCGTTAGATATAAAATGGTCCACTACTTTTGGAGTTTTAATTTGTTTCTTTTCCACTTATTTGCCGAGAGTAACAACTTTCATATATATATATATATATATATATATATATATATATATATATATATATATATATATATATATATAAACGAGAAATTCACTAGCGGTGAAGTAAATTCGTAAAATTCATCCAAATAGATATCTCATCCATGTCCCTATATAAGTATATCATCAGTACGAACTCCTCAATATATTCCAGTGTTCGATCGTATTTAGCTCCTAATTAATCCTCGCTAAATCATCTAGTCGAACAGGACGTACTTGTCCTGCTAACTAAACAGGTCCTGGTACTCGACTGTCGAATAAGAATGTACTTGTTTGCATGGATAAAATGAAAGTAGTGTAAGTAAAACTACTTCTATTACTTCAAATGTTTGTTTGGTCAAGAAGGAAATTAGAAGTTACTTCTTAATTGATTAGGTGACGCCTATATTGTATTTCACTTTCAAAACTTTCTTCCTCATACTTTTGGGTTGAAAGTGAAATAGGAAGTAAATGAAGAAGACAATATATATATATATATATATATATATATATATATATATATATATATATTTATTGTGCATATCATCATTATCTTTCAAAAATTATATCTTTGTCTCTAATAAATAAATAAAACATATAAACTATATTTATTTAATTAATTAAATAATACTCCTTCATTTCCAAATATATTTTTTTCTTCTTATATATTAGCAAACAAACACAAAAAACATTATCTTTTTTTACTAAATTTAAAAATTTATTTCTCAATTTCTTTTTTACGTTGAACTTGCCAAATATACCCTAAATCACATCTATACAGAACCATCCACATTTTCCTTGTGACCTTGTCCCAAGTTAGGGGTAGAGCTAGGGTTAGGGTTAGGGTTGAGGGCCTGGAGGTAAGAAGAAGATGACCTAAACCAAAGTCCTTGGGGTTGTATAGCTCGTTGCAGCCGCAACAGTAGCTAGCGGACAAATGAAGAGGCAGAAGGATGTCGTGCCTTTGGGTGCCATTTTCTGTAGTTTCCTGAAAAAGCCAATTGAATTTATTCCCCCGTAGCCCTTTTCCTGAGGTTTTAGAGGTGAGCTGGCTTTTTGCATCGGCATTGGCACTGGCATTTGCAAGCACGAGGCTGCTCCGAACTCGGAAACCGTGCAGGAGAACTGAAGAGTAGCTGTCACTCTTCTCCTATACAGTTCCTTCACTTTATTTTTATTTTTGTTCTTTCTTTCTTCTTTAAAGAGCTCAGGACAATCACAAAATGACAAATGGAAAGAGAGAAAATGGAAGTTCCTACGAATTATTAAGAATTATCTCATTTTTTATAGCGTCAAATATAATGTCGTTTCAAATATACAACAGCGTATTTGGAAAAAGATATATAAACCAAAAAAAACTCACGTCAGGTTGATCACATGGATAATTCTTCTCCACTCATTATATCGAACTATACATCTTCATTTAAACCACTGATATACATATCTTTTTGTATCAGTTTCATCCATATTTTCTTCGATTTTTCTTTCAATTTTCTTCGATTTTTCTTTCACTCCTTTAATTTTTCGTATATTGATAAACTCTTCTTATCAAACTGGTATATTTGTAGGTGTACGTTGCACATGACCAAAGCATCGTAAGCAATTTGCTTACATTTTTTCTTTGATGGAGGCCGCAAGGAAAACTTAAATATAAATAGTAGTACGCATTGTAATGTTAATTTTTCACCGTCGAGTTTCCCTCCAAGCTTCTCTTGTTAGCTTTAGCGGATGCTCGAGATATAATGTTATTATTCTATAAATTTATTGGCTCAGGCCCATAGACAAGAAACGCACATGCGAGAGGCTCGTGAGCAAAACCCGGTAACTTTTATGAAGCCTAAAAAGATTTAATAACCCCGTGATCCCAATCGAAATGGCTCAATCCTAATACAATTGAAGACTATATTGTGTGTCTACCTATGATCTTTCCCACTTTCGATTAAATTACCATATATATGCTATCTCGATTCAATCACGAAGAATAAAGAGCATCTCCAAATTCTTCAATAATAAGAAAGTCTATATCAAAGTCAACTGAATTTATTTACGACTCTAATTCTCAACTTCCTATAAACAACTATAATACCCCCTCCAGTGGAAGAGAGTGTGCTATGTAGCATACGTGTGCTATATAATTTGAGAGATGGTAACTTAGAAATCATTCTGTGAGAGAGATTTGTAACTTCAATCTTCAATTTATAAAACTAGACCTTCCACCAAGAATGTAGGCACGAGAGTCATCTCGATCAAACTTTAGTGTATCCTGTCTATCTGTTCTCTCTATTTTTTTTTTTTTTTCCTCTCTCTCTCTAATAGTTTCCCTACGGGTTATTTACCCAAAATTCTGTATCTTAATTACTTGCTCTCAATAGCTGACCAAGATTTGAGTCTGCATTGAGTCTAATCAATTAGTTGACGCTCGAATTGACTAACCTAACCTAGTTAGTAATTTTTGCATTAATAGTTGACTTGTACATGGAAAACTCAGGTTGTGTTTGTTTGCATGAAAGTAATATGAAAGTAGCAGAAGTAAGCTTGCTTTCACTATTTTATGTGTTTGTTTAGCTAAGAAAAAGTTGGAAGTTATTTCCACTAGAATAATATGGATCCTATGTCGCAACTCTATTTCCTCTTATTTTTTATTGGACGAGCTCTTAAAGCTCAAGAGACCAAGTATAATCTTATATATTATTTAAATCTAATCATTATTTTTCAAATCTAATGCATGAATCAATTAGAATATTACTATTGTAATAGTTTAATTAACAATAAAATATTAATCTTTCTATTTCATAGTTTACTTTTTACTTTAAAAAATTCGCATACAAACACTAGAGTTATAATAAAATGGCTCTTCCTAAGCTTCTATTTTGGGAGCTGTTGCTGGTTTTCTTATTTACGTTCTCCATTTCCAACATCCAAACAGTGTCTCAAACGAAATAAGGGGGATTTTTAAGAAGTCCACATCGGGAATTTGGAGGGGCATGCAACAAAAATCTTCTTATTCGAAAGACCCGAAAAAAGCACCAAAAATTGTTATTTGTGGCCAACTTAATGTCATAGATTTTAATTAACTTGGATGGAAAAGAAAAGAATAAAGAACATGAAATAGATGGGGTTAGCTGGTTAAGGTTGACCTTATAAAGGCGAAGAAGGCCAAGTAGAAAAGGACACAAGGAAAATTATTGAAGACTTAATCTAAAGCATGGTTACATGCCTTTTTGAGATTCCAAGATATTATGCTATTAATTTCATAACTTTTGCAAGAGTAATGTTTTAATAAGATAATACTTTTTATAAAATTATCAAATAGATGGTGGTTTTAATTTTCTTTAACCTACAATCCTCTCACCTATAGCTACGATGCTTCATTTTTTATATGTATAAAATAATTTTTAAAACCTAATAAACAACAACAACAACTAACCCTTTCATCATCCCCAGTATCTGGGTAGGCTACATAAACCAAAATAAAAAATAAAAAAATCACATTTGATCGATCACTTTGATAGTCCTTCTCTATTCATTTCTATCAAGTAATATCTCTTCATTTAAACCTCTAGAATTCATATCTTTTCGTATCACCTCCATCCATATCTTTCCTTCGTTTTTTTAACTTGTCCTACATTGATAAACTCTCCTAATCGAACTGGTACATTTGTAGGTCTACGTTGTAAATGACCAAACTATCGTAATCGGTTTTATTGCATCTTCTCATCGATGGGAGCTACACCTATTTTAGCACAAATACCTTCATTTCTCACTTTATCTTTCCTAGTGTTGCCGCACATCCAGCGAAGTATGTGCATCTCTGCTACACTTATTTTCTGTGAATACGTTTCTTTATAGCCCAACATTCCGTACCATATAACAAAACTGGCATAATAGCAGTACTATAAAATTTTCTTTTCAGTCTTAACGGAATGTTACGGTCGCATAAAACTCTCGTTGCCCTTCTCCATTTCAACCAGTCAGTTTGTATCGTATGGTTAATATCATTATCGATCTCTCCATCATTTTGAATAATAGAACCCAAATAGCTAAACTGACTACTCATATGTATCAAAATCTAATACGCAATAGGATACAAAAACATGTATTATTAGTGATAAAAAATGAATACATATAAAGTTTATTGGGATTATGTACCGTTGCTAACCTATCATGTAGGCACATAAATAATTTTACCGCGGATTTTGGTGAAAAGTATCATGAATGCTTCATTAAAAGCTTTTGAAAAGTCAAATAGAAAATTTCTGCCATTTGCACAAAAGATGAAAGAACTTTATTTGGGTGTAAGTTTGCTCTTTTACTACAACAACAATAACAACTAAGTCTTTTATCCCAAGTATTCGGGGTAGGCTACATGAACCAAAAAAAAAAAAAATCATGTCGAATCAATCACTTTGATATTCCTTCTCCATTAATTTCTATCAAGTAATATTTACTTATTTAAACCTCTAAACTCCATATCTTTGCATATCACCTCTATCCATGTTTTTTTCGTTCTTTCTTTCGCTCTTTTAACTTATCCTACATTGATAAACTCCCATCTTCGAACCGGTGCACTTGTAGGCCTACGTTGCACATGACCAAACCATCGTAAGCGATTTTCTTGCATTTTCTCATCGATGGGAGCTACACTTATTTTAGCACGAATATCTTCATTTCTCACTTTATCTCTCCTAGTGTTGCCACACATCCAACGGAGCATACGCATTTCTGCTACATTTGTCTTCTATAAATGACATTTTTTATAGCCCAACATTCTACGCCATATAAAAAAACTGTCTTAATAGCAGTCCTATAAAAAGTTTCCCTTCAGTCTTAACGGAATGTTACGGTTGCATAAAACTCTCGTTACCCTTCTCAATTTCAACCAGTCAGCTTATATCTTATGGTTAACATCATTATCGATCTCTCCATTATTTTGAATAATAGAACCCAAATACCTAAATTGAATGCTCATATGTATCAAAATCTAATACGCAATAGGATACACATACATGTAGTTATTAGTGATAAAAAATGAAGACATATAAAGTTTATTGGGATTAGTTGCTAACCTATCATGTAGGCACGTATATAATTTTACCGCGGATTTTGGTGAAAAGTATCATGAATGCTTAATTAAAAGCTTTTGAAAAGTCAAATAGAAAATTTCTAATCATTTGCACAAATGATGAAAAGAACTTTATTTGGGTGTAAGTTTTGCACTTTTACTGTTCATTTAAAATTGATGGTGAAATGACAAGGTCGCACGCGCATGGGCCCCTCATCCGCGTTGATCTACAGGCCCACAGACCCGCAGTAAGGAGCTACGCCCCTCGCCCGGTTGATTATAAAGTCACACTCCAAATATCCAATCGCACCTCTCTTGTAGGCAAATATCATTTTTTTGAAAATTTGGCATTCTAAGGGCACACCCCCCCTGTTTTTTCCCCTCGAAAGACATCCACTTCCTAAGAATAAACCCTATCTTCCAATCTCATCTTCAGTCACCCTTCGCTCTATGATATGCTAATCTTAATTCATTTATAATAAAGAAAACTGGGATATATTTGTCAACAAATAATAAGATTTTGTTCAAAATCAATTTTAGTGGAGTGTGTATTTAAATATTTGGGGTGTGTCTTTATAACTACTCGGGCTCATGGCGTTGACCACCCGTGCGGACTGACAATTGTGTGGCCCATTTCTTCATGGGCCCTCCTTTCATCCTCCCGCTTATTCTGGTTTTGTAAAGCCAACGTGAAGTCTTAACATTGAGGTTTTCTCGATGTTAGTCCATATAAATTTTGATAATTAATCAAAATATGATCTTATTATAAACTAATCGTTAGAATTAATGGTCAGTAAAAATATGAGAGATATTATTTATGATCATCACAAAGCGTTAAAAATTACATAAATTATTTTAAAACCATGTCATGTATAACTGTATTTACGATTGGTAAGTTTGAGCTTTAGATTGCGCTTAGATATAAGAAGAAAAATGTTTTTTTTAGTATTTTTAAAGTATTTTGAAGTATTTTAGTTATGTATTTTTAGAGTTTTGATTATAAATTTTAAGGTATGTTTTCATGAATTTTATAAATATGTAAAAAACAAATATAGTTCATTTTGGGAGAAAAAAGTGACACAGGAGGTGATTGGAACAAGAAAAAGAAATAAGTAATGGATAAAAAAATTCTAAATATTGAAAAACACCCTGATTTTGGATGTTCTCATGTTGTGATGTTCTAAGAGCATCTTATAACATTTATCTACAAAGTCAAATGTAAGTATTTTTATGAATACTTCATAACACATCACTCCAAAACACTTTAAAACTAAACTTTTCTACGTTATGCTTGTAGCTCATTTGTACCCGGATCCTAGTTAGTCTTTAGATTCGTGGATTTAAGTTTAGATTTATATTGGAATTCTCTCTATATTGTATAGATAAATTAATTTGGATACTTATTTGGGTGCATGACTAAAAAAGAGACGCTTGATTAGCAGGGGAAGGGAAATTCTAAATGTGCACCACACAGAGTGAGCACCACAGGCGAAACTGGTGCTCACTAATGTAGTGCGCATTTAGTTAGAATTTCCCGGGAAAAAAAGGATGAAATCTAAACAAATATGAAATCGTACGGACAATAGCCCAATAATTCTAAATTTGACCCCGATATCAAAACAGAATCCCGAAGACATAAAGTATGGGCTCCTGCGAGATTTTTCAATTTAACGCGACACACGGTGATGAGGCCCACACACTCATCGGCCCCGTTTCCCTATACACTTGCGAGTGCAAAAGCCTGCGCCAGGCCGTAGTATGCGCCAAGCAGCATCCCAATAGTTTTGAGGCCTAACTCCAGCCCGCGGGATTCCGGGAGAGCTCTACTTTCTAATTTAATAAAGGAGTATTTACAGATTTGTCCCTTACATATTTATAAATTATAGTTTAGTTTCCTAAATCTTCATATATTTAGGATTCAGTTTTAAATTATTACAATTTAGTCCTCATTTCTAATTCCGTTAGTCTATTTTATTTTTGATCTGATTTTTCTATTTCATCCCTTCTTAATTCTTTTTTTCCTCTTCCTCCTCTCTTCTACTTCTCTCTTTCTCATCTCTTCTCAATTTCTTTATTCTTCCTCCTCTCTTCTCCTTCTCTCGTCCTTTTCTTCTCTTTCTCTCTTCCTCCTCTCTTCTCCTTTTTTTCATTGGGTTCATTGGCTTCTCTCCTTCTTCCTCTTCTATCTCTCTATTCTTCCTCCCTTTTTCTTCATAGAAGTATTAAGTCATTTCATTATTTAAAAAAGTAAAAATTAAATTCTATCGTTTATTTGGACGGAAAAACTAACGGAGAGACTAAATTGTAGTAACTTAGAAGACTTGGAGACTAAATCTAAATATGAAGATTTGGAGAACTAAATTATAATTTTTAAAGATTTAAGGGACAAACCTGTAAATACATCTTTAAAAAATAATAAACATTTGAATGAAAAATTGAGAGCAGTAAGTTGTCAATTGGATGTATGAGTGAAAGATCTAGAAATAATATGGTTTTAAACTTACAGGAAGAAAAAAAAAACGAACTTTAAAACATGAAAATAAAATCATCTTGAGTAAAAAAAAAAAAAACTATTTATGAAATAAAATAATCCATAAAATAGAATTAATTTAAACGATGAAAAAAAGGAAATGAAATAGCAGCGTTTAGATTAAGCCATTTCTAAAGTTAATCATGAAAAGTTAGTTAAGACAATGAATTTACAGATGGTGTACCTTGGGAAGTTGTTACTTGCATGCACATGTTAAGTATGCTCCCCAATTTTTTTAGTTTTAACTAAGGCTAAAATAGAAAAAACCCTACAAACTATAGTGTTTTTCTCCATGAACCCATGAATTATTTTATGTTATATAAATCTCCCTGAGGTTTCATATTTCATAAAAACAAGCAATAGTGTTATTGAAAAATTAATATATCGATTTAAAAATATATTATATACACACACTTCAATCTTTCTGAATACCTACATCTTGATATAATATATTTTACTAAAAAAAAAATATATCTGAAATCATCAAAGAGTGGATATTTGTTGCGTTTTTAAATCGATCAATTAAAAAGATGATCTTCTCATAAAGCTCATTGCCATCCTCAAAACTTCCTTCCAAATTAGTAAAATTCCAAATGAAATCGTGATTTTTGTCCAATTTGTCCCACCTAGCTAGTTTTAACCCTCCATATTTCACCCGTTCCACAAAAAAAAAAAGGAAGTGTGCTACTATAGCATGCATTGTCTAAAACAAAGTAGCGTGTGTGAGACCATAATTTGTTTATACAATTCAGACCAAGACCAAGAGTATGGTTGGTAGCATGAAAAATAAAAGGATATATGTTAGCACATAAGTATATAAAGGAAAGAATTGCATTATCTATTAATGCAAATATATACAAGATTATACACATAGGTAATGCTCCATTCTGGGAAGCTGCTGAAAAACGGAGCATCACACCTGGCCTCCAGCATGCCAGAGATCTTCGAGCCTTCTTTCTTGGAAAGAATTCAGATCGCCCTTGTTGAAACTTATAATACTATTTGCTTTCCTCCTTCATTGAGAATGATTTCCATATACTGGAAGAGAGCAACGCCATAATTTTCATGGGATCAAAAGAGAGGAGAAGCACAAGGTAGAGTGTTAATGGAAATTTGCAGAAACAATTGAGAATAAATATCTACATAATTGCAAATACACCATGTACATTGGTTCTTTCGATCAGCCCTCACAAGTAACAAAACGTCTTAATATCAAGATAAAAACAAAATTTCTCAATAGGCAACCCTCTACCTTCCCTCCGTCGAAAGGTTTCAAGTAGGTAAGTATGGTATTGGATATGTCTATTGATTAATTTTTGACCTGCACTGTATAAAATTTTGAATTGAAAATGAAAATTTATATATGAAAGGCTTAAAATTGGCCCATTGATGTGTCCATTACTACCCACACGGGAGGACGGACGAGTGCGATCCTAAACAACCATATGAGCTTCGGCCTCTAAACGGTATGCTAACAGAGCATCAAATCTGGAAGATTCTTTTCGACGAATGACATGCTTGCTTAAGGAAATAATGTAAGAAATAATATATATAACATGAATGTAAATTTAGAACATCAATATCGAGTTATTAACATGCGGAATCATACATGTTTGAGCCATTATGTTGAATATCATCATCTTTGAACTATTAGGATTAGGTCTTCCTCTCCTTCTCCAGGAATAACAACGGCGGCTCTCTATGGGTCAAGCAATCAAAACCCTTGAAGTGGAGAGCGGACCTAGCCAACATATATATATATATATATATATATATATATATATATATATATATATATATATATATATATATATATATATATATATATATATATATATATATATATATATATATATATATATACACAGTCCAATGGACCCTCCCATAAAGAGACCATTAGGCCCATTAGACCCACACTTACCGTCCAACCACAATTACCTCTAATAGGTGTGCATGAGCCCAACAAAACGATCACAACAATGGCCCATTCTCAATGTCTCATAACCAAATTGGTTTAGCCCGTTTTTAAGAAAACAAAAAGGGAACAATTAATTGGAGCTCAATTATAAGAAAATTCTAACATTCTCCCACTTGAGCAAACATTAATTGTAGTTTAACATTTTAAAAAAAAAATTGTACAAAATGACTCTCAGGCTGAAACAAAAAAAAACTTTATGTGGCCACATGAAAAAAAAAACATGAGACAAATCACCTTAAACAAGTCCGGTCCAACAAAGTTATCAACATCGAATCAAGGCAATCATTACACTTTATGCGTATAATGCTACTCATGATTACAAATGTTAAACAACTCCATCGATATGAATTTAATTGTGGTAGTGTGACATGAAAATAGCTTGTAAATGTGTGATCAAATCAAATGTTATTCTCATTGTCAGTCCTCAAAATGAATTCTCTTACCAACATGAGAATTCCAAAGACTTCAACAATAAGCCCGTATGTCTTTAACAAAAAAAAAAAAAAAAATCTCGAGATTCGACATAGTGCCTCAATAAGACATACTCTCAAAATCATATGCTTAAGATAGACACCAAATCTTAAAAGCGATCACATTATGCATAAACATGTTCATTATCACAATAAAATAACAAATATCAAATGATGATTATCAACATGACATTATTGACAAAATATAACTGAAATAAATGTCAATAGAATCCATAAAATCCAAAAATGAGAGTCAATATATGTAAATAAAGTAACACCCACTAACCAAGTACATCAAAAGACCTCAATAATAGTATTACTGCTATTAACTGCAAAAGAGACTGTGAGAACAACCATATATCAATAAATCATAAATTTGTGCAATAAATATAAAATAAACATGCTTGGAACAACATAAGTATTATCCAAGAGAATCCAAGTGCATCATTACAGTCTCCCCTTTGGGCAGAGAGTGCAACATGCTATAGGACCTCCATCCATGAAGCTACTAAATAAAAAAAAAAAAAAAACACCCAAGTTTTCCAAAAGAAGTCTCCTTTGGGCAGACTAACTTTCTTAGACTCAAGTATTTTCTAACCAAATACTTCATATCATCTCTCCACATTAAAACACAATGACCCCCTTTGGGCAGGTAATTGTATGTATTAACGTTTGAGAAAATACCGTAATAAAAGGAGAAAATCTTAGATTTCAATGAGTGTACCACTTTGGCAGTAGCACCCATATCAACCCAAATTTTCAATACCGGTATTGATTAATAATATAAATTGCCCAAATTAATAATGTGCATACTCAAAACATCATATATGCACGTGATCCGGAACAAAATAGGTAGTGATCAAAATGTATCTTTCCAGATCACAAATATATCAATAATTGTCCCAGTCTCAAATTAAATAGGTATAATATATGGAAACCTAAATTCATTTTCTAATTTGTTTAATAACTTAAGACTTAAAGTTATAAATTTTAGAAATAAAAATTAGGGAGACTAATTAAATATTGCAATTATTTTAAACTGCTTGAGCTATCAAACAAACAGAATTCTTTATTTATATATAATCGACATCCATATATGTCACCTTAATAAATGTGTTTATTCAACTACATGTAAACTGATGTCCTTTGATTCTAGATTTACAGGTAAAAGAACACGAAAGATTTGAATGCTCCTTTGATGTGCTTTAAAAGTTATTCCCTATAGATGAATAATTTTCGGATCGATTCAATAGGCTGGAGAGGCTAAGTATGTCTTTGAAGCTAAAACCATACAGAGAATGGAGCTTCTAGTCCTCGCTACTCTCAATTGGAGGATGCAGGCAGTGACCCCCTTCTCCTTCCTCGATTACTTTCTTAACAAATTCAAGAATGGCGATCTTCAGATGATGCCACTGGTATCTCGCTCCACAGGGCTCATCCTTAACTCAATTCAAGGTTTGTTATTCATGATATATCTCCAGCCAATCGTCATAGAAGAAGCCGAGCCTCCTACTAATGATAGGTTGCATAACTTGTAACATGCATTATCGATAACTAATTCCATTTTTTTGTAAATATATGAATCAAAGTAGCTGCTTTGGTGCTTCTAAATTGGAAATATCATAAAAGTAGTCAGTTTCTCTGTTGAAATTGCTTAGTTTACAGTCAATTTTCAATTCAAACTAATTATATGTGCTTGTTGTATTTGTGCAATCAAATTTGTTGTATATATTCTCACGATGAAATTGGTCGATTCGGTTAATGCAGGAGTCAATCTATTAGAATTCAGGCCTTCCGAGATTGCTGCAGCAGTTGCACTAGTTTCCCTAAGTGAAATCCAAGTGATTGATCTCGATAAGTCTCTAACTGGCTGTATCTATGTCAAGACGGTATCATATCTAACAACAGATATTTTCAAATACCATTAGATGCTATACATAAATCAACAAGATCTGAATCTTATCACAATATTGCTGTTAAAAAATGATTTTACCAATTCGTAAATCAAAACACAATAGCAATTAAACACAAATCAAACAGTGAATCAAAAAATTAAGAAATTTCATCAAATAACTCACATTCAAACCGTGGACTATATTAATTAGAAACAGATCCGCATAAACCCTAAGTGTAATAATGAGTCCTAAACTCACATTCATAGGCTCTGATACCAAATGTAAGAAATAATATATATAACATGAATGTAAATTTAGAACATCAATATCGAGTTATTAACATGCGGAATCATACATGTTTGAGCCATTATGTTGAATATCACCCTCTTTGAACTATTAGGGTTAGATCTTCCTCTCCTTCTCCAGGAATAACAACGACGGCTCTCTATGGGTCAAGCAATCAAAACCCTTGAAGTGGAGAGGGGACCTAGCCAACACATATATATATATACACAGTCCAATGGATCCTCCCATAAAGAGACCATTAGGCCCATTAGACCCACACTTACCGTCCAACCACAATTATCTCTAATAGGTGTGCATGAGCCCAACAAAACGATCACCACAATGGCCCATTCTCAATGTCTTATAACCAAATTGGTTCAGCCCGTTTTTAAGAAAACAAAAAGGGAACAATTAATTGGAGCTCAATTATAAGAAAATTCTAACAAATAAAACTGTTACTCGGTTTAGAGTTGGAGAAGAGAAGAAAGTTGGTTTGAAAGAGGAAAACTTGAGAAGAGAGAAGAGTTTTGAGGGGTATAATTAGTATAAGATGACCATTTTTATCTAATTACATCACTGTTATAATTGTAAATATTATAATATTTTGAAGGTGGGTGAGTTTAGTAGAACGACGGGTTCAGATAACAACTCCTGTACTATACTTTTTATGTCATAATTTTTTGGGAGTTTCCAAAGGAGCACCACTTTTCCTAGTGAGCCCACTTCTCAACCCACTTTTCAGCAGAATTGCAAGAATCCAGTGGGCTCACCAGGAAAAGCGGTGTGCTCCTTTAGAAACTCCCAATTTTTTTTAAGGTCTGGTGTTGGTGTCGAGAATGAGGCGGGCTTATAAACAACCATAATTTTTTTTTTTTTTTTTTTATCTTATCTTATCTCTATTCTGTTTTTTAGAAGGCTGGCGCCAGAATTTCTCATGGACCAGGGTGTACGGCCCGACCTAGCTCATTTCCATCCCAAGTTTGGGATGCGCCTTGGCTCAATTTTGGAGCTAAAATTTGGACTTTTTTGTAGGCTCATGCATTAGCTTGGGATAATTCTAAGGCATACTCCGACTTTTAATGGTACTTTATTTTTAAGGGCACACTCTGGGTAGATTAGAAAATTGGATTTTCTCCGGAAACGCACACCAATTTCCTCAGGAGTAAGGCTGGCAAGTGGGCCGTGCCCGGCACGGCCCGGGCACGACCCGTGCCTGGCATGGGCGTGTCGTGTCGGGCACGGCACGTTCTGAAATTGGTGTGTTCGGCACGGCACGTCTGCTCAGGCTTAGGCCCGGGCTCGGCCCGACAGCACGGCACACTGGGCACGCCGTGCCGGCTCTTTTTAATTAAAAAATTAAATAAATATTTTTAATTTACTATTAAGTAAGTTTATGAGACTATTTAGCTTCATTTAATTGGATTTAACAAAAAGTAACGACAATAAATTTTTTTTATTATATTAAATCTCATTATATTGATATAATTGTTCTATAAATCTCTTTAGAAATCATACAAAGTCCGAAGAGAGGGGAGATGACCCTGTCTGTCACCCTCAACTTGTTCTTAGTATTTTTTTAAAGAGATTTAAGAGTTAAAAATTACAAAAATAATTTAGAAAAATACATGAAAATCCCAATAAATATAAATATTACAATTTGAAAAGAAAAAAAAATAAAAGTCTACTTTCAATCATGATTCATCTTTTTCTGGTGAGATCTCTACTATTATTTCATTGGCCAATTCTTTTTCACTTTTTTCTGCATCAAATCATTTTTTCAAACAGACACACATCTCCAATGTGTCCGGCACCATTGAGGTCTCTACTCTGCGAGCACTCTACCACATGCTCTAAAAACATACTCCGATACTACAGTAGATACTGGAGGAGTTAGTACATCACAGGCCATATTAAAAAGTATGGGATATATTTTTTCCTTTGATTTCCACCATACTAAAATATCAAAGGCTTCATAATTTTCACGGGACGCGGCATCTTCATAATTAGCCTTTTCTAAATAATAATGTAGTTCATTAAAATATATACTAGATTGCCTTGCCTTTTTTCGGTGAAATACAGATGATATTATTGGATTACGGGTTTCTCTAACAGTTGGTTTTTTTGTAGATTGTGTTGACATACATATATATCTTCATATGTTTTATACATAATATTTAAACAAATTTTAATATCATTAACTAAATCCCTAATATTATCTTCATAAGACATATTTTTATTAAATAAATCTATTAAAATTTGAAGTCCATCTAATTTGCAACGGGGATCCACAACAGTTGAAAAATATAATACGTATGGAAAATTTTTAAAATATTTATTAAATTTAGTTTCCATAGGTTGAACAATATGTTTAAGTATTTGGTGATTCCTACATTTGTTAAAAACCGAACTAATTTCGGTTAGATAATATAGTGCAATATGTGTAGTTGGATAATAAGTGCCTGACAATACTCTAGTTGCAATTTCAATTTTGCTTAAAAATTTAGAAATGTAATACAAATGGTGTCATTCATTAATTCTAAACTATACATTGGTAACTCCATTTCATTAAAAATATTTATTATATCTTTATATTGAATAGCCGTGTTTAACATTTTATATGTAGAATTCCATCTTGTTTTAATATCTATAGGTACAATTTTAGGTGAGATTTCCAAATTCTTACATATTTGTTTAAATGATTGTCTTTTTTGCCCATTTTTTTAATAAATAATATTGTGTACCTAAGTTTCATTATTGAATCACTTACTATTTTCAATCCATCTTACGCATAAATTAAGTATGTGACCAATACACCTAATGTGGAATAATTTTCCATCTAAAATTGGTTTTATAATATTTTTAAGAATTTTTATTGCGGCTGTATTTTCAGAAGCATTATCGAAAGAAATGAAAAATATTTTTCTTTCTATTCCAAATACTGAAAAAAACACTTAGTACGAATTGTGATAAATTATGTGCATTATGAGAAAAAGTCAAATATCCTAAACTCAATTTTTTTTTGTATATACCAATCTTGATCTATATAGTGAGCCGTTATGCATAAATAATGACACATATTTAGAGCTTCCTAACAATCTGCAGTTATAGCAACTCTAAAAATTAAAGAAGTTAAAATAGCTATTAAAGTCTTTCTTTTATCTTTATATATTTTTAACATGTCGAATTTAGATGTAGAACATGGGACATTTTTAAATTCGTCAGTAAATGTATTTTTACAATATCTTTCAAATTTTTGGTTTTCCGAAAAAAAAAAGGTTGTTCGTCATGTATTATAAATCTTGCAAAATTTTCTCTTGCTTTGATAGGATCATATTTACGAATTCCTAACGATCCAACGTAGGTGCTTATTTGTGTTTGATGTGGTTCATTTGGTAGGTGAGTTTTGTGTAGGTGCTTTTTAAGCTGACCCGTTCCGCTAGCTAAAGGAAATGAATAGATTTTTTGACAATATTTACACTTAACTTTTCTAGCACCATTTTCCATTACTTTCTCAAAATATTTCCATATGTCAGATCTAGCAGTCCTAGCAGGGGTGGTTGTTTGGGTTTCGAGTCTGATTGCTTCGGTTGGCTCTTCTTCGGATATAGAAAATGATACTTGAGGAGGTTGTTCTAAGGGTTGATAGAGATTTTGATATTCTTCACTAGTTAAAAATGAGAAAAAGAACTTGCAGTTTGAGAGCAAGAAGCGTCAAACGAGTATGGATCTATTTCAAAAAAATATCAAAAAAAACAAATAAAAAATCTCAAAAAAATCAAACAAAAAAAAACAAATTATAAATACCTCTTGACCGATGAACCACTTGAGAGATAGAGTAGAGAATTATAACTAGAGAGAGAAAGCCGAAAAAGCGAACAAAAACTTGCTTGAGAGATGAAACTTGCTTGAATCTTATTTGAAAACTTACTTACTTGAGACTTCTTTATCACTTGATTGAAACTTACTTGAAAGAGTTAAAAATTGAGATTTGAAAGATTACATTTGTTTGTATAAGTATGAAGAATAGAAATAGAGGAGATGATGAGGTATTTATGGAGAAATGAAGGTTTTATTTTGCAAATTAAAATTGCAACCCCCAACGGCCATTTTGACCGTTGAGAAAAAAATCTGCAAAAATTTTTTATAAGAAATCTCCCAACGACATAAAAGGGGCTTTGTGCAAAAAAAACTGCAAATCCCCCCAAACGGCTCCATTAACGATTAAAAAAATTTTGTACGCCATGCCTGGCACGTGCCAGGCAAGGCTCGGCCCGTGCGGGTCGCGCCGTGCCCAAGGCACGGGCGACCCCGACTCGGGCCGTGCCGGGCCATGCCAGACACGGCTCGACTCACCTAAGCCGTGTCGGGCACGTGCCCGGCACATGTCGGGCCGGGCGTGCCCAACGGGCCGCCCGGCCCATTTGACAGCCTTACTCAAGAGCCAATATTACTCTCTGCACCCACTTCTAATTTTGAATCGTTCTATATTTACTCCTTATGCCCACCATTTTTTTCCCAGTTCTAACTCTCCATCTCCCCCCCTCTCTCTCTCTCATTTTCACAGTGAATCCAAAGACTTCAAGATTCTTTCTAATTTTTGAGAAAACGAATACAAATTTTTTTTAGAGTTTAAACATGCATTTATTTTGATGATTTAAAGAGCCAAAAAAAGTGTTTTTTTTAGAGAAAGAATACAATAAAGACGATGACAATTTTTAATTTGCTTTAATAGTGATAGACATTTGAATTGTGAAAGTATAATTTAGTTAAAAACTGATAACAAACTTAAAATTTTTTAGAAGTTTAAAAAATGTATGCATTAAGAGTTAGGGGTATTTACTGGTTTATCCCTCAAATCTTTGTATATTATGATTTTGTCCCCCAAATCTTCATATTTAGGATTTTGTCCTCCAAATCTCATAAGTTACAACAATTTAGTCCCCCTCTCTAATTTTCCCTAACACAGTTAAATATTTGACCATTTTACCCCTCTTTTCCTCTTCTATTTTCCTCATCTCTTCTTCTTCTTCCTCCTCTCTTCTCTTTTTCTTCATTATTTCCCCTCTCTTCCTCATCTCTTAAGTTACAAAATGAGAAGAGAGAAGGAAAAGAGAAGGAGAAGAGAGGAGGAAGAGAGGAGAAATAATGAAAAGAATAAGAAGAGAGGAGGAAGAGAGAAGAGATGAGGACGAGAGAAGAAGAAAAGAGGAGGAAAATAGAAGAGGAAAAGAAAGGTAAAATGGTCAAATATTTAACTGTGTTAGGGAAAGTTAGAGAGGGGGACTAAATTGTTGTAACTTATGAGATTTGGGGGACAAAATCCTAAATATGAAGATTTGGGGGACAAAATCATAATATATAAAGGGGGTATTTACTGGTTTGTCCCTCAAATCTTTATATATTGTGATTTTGTCCCCCAAATCTTCATATTTAGGATTTTATCCCCCAAATCTCATAAGTCAGAACAATTTAGTCCCCTTCTCTAACTTTCCCTAACACAGTTAAATATTTGACCATTTTACCCCTCTTTTCCTCTTCTATTTTCCTCCTCTCTTTTTCTTCTCTCTTCCTCCTCTCTTCTCCTTTTCTTCATTATTTCTCCTATCTTCCTCCTCTCTTCTCCTTCTCTCTTCCTCCTCTCTTCTCCTTCTCCTATTTTGGAGTTAATTCACATTTTAAATTCATATAGGAAGATAGGAGAAGAAAAGGAGAAGAGAGGAGGAAGAGAGAAGAAGAAGAGATGAGAAAAATAGGAGAAATAATGAAGAAAATGAGAAAAAAGGAGGAAGAGAGAAGAAGAAGAGAAGAGGAAAATAGAAGAGGAAAAAAGGGGTAAAATGGTCAAATATTTAACTGTGTTAGGGAAAGTTAAAGATGAGGACTAAATTGTTGTAACTTATGAGATTTGGGAGACAAAATCCTAAATATGAAGATTTGGGGGACAAAATTATAATATATAAAGATTTGATGGACAAACCAGTAAATACCCCTATATAAAGATTTGAGGGACAACCAGTAAATACCCCTAAGAGCTAAGTGGCGTGCGTGAATAGAATTTCCCAACCCCCCTCAACTTGATATTTCCATAAAAGCCTTTAGTACTGCAACAAACCATGCGGCATCCATGCAACAGTTAAAGAGCATATATATATATATATATATATATATATATATATATATATATATACACGCTTGGTTATCTCGATGAGGAGGGTGATCCCAACAAGGACGGCGGTGAAAGCAGCAACCTTTTCCCCCTTGTTCTTCTATTTTACTTTGGTGGCAACCGTAGACTATCAATGATTCCAAGAGTTTTTATTGAGGTATTCTTTTATGCTATGTTTGGTTTGAAAGAAAATTGAAGAATGAAAAAGAAAAAGAAAGAAAAAGAGAAATGAAAAAAAAAGATAGAAATTTGTTTCTCTTTAATATAAATAAATGTTTTTTTTCTTATAAAAAGAAAAAGAAGGAGAAAAGGAAAGAAAAAAATGATGGAAATTGAATTTTCTTTGGTTAGTAAAAAAAATATTTTCTTTTCTCTTAAATTTTCTCTCAAACCAAGCAATAGAAAATATGTTTTTTTATTTTATTTTCTTTTCTATCATTTCCTCTCAAACGAAACAGAAATTTGAAAGAAAAACAAATTTCCATCTTTTTTTTCTTTTCTTTTCTTTTCTCTTTCCTTTTCTCTTCCTTTTTTTCTTCCATTTTCTTTCAAACCAAACACAGTAAGTGTATGTGAGAGAGAGAAGAGCAGGAAAAAAAATGTTGTGTGGAGAGAAAAGAAAGAAAGGGGAGTGGGAGAAAACTTAGGTTCTGAGGGAAGAAAAAGAGAGTGGAGAGAAGGGTTGAGTTTCTGTAGCGACAGCCCACAGATGTTTTTGTTTAGGACTTGGTAGGCAATTTATTCGGAATTGCCTTTGGGTTTGGGTTTAGGTTTGGGTTTGGATTTGAAAAGGAGATGGAAGTTTTAAATGCATCGTATCTTTTTCTTAGTAAGTATCGTGAAAATTTAAAATATGAATTTTTTTTCTAAGTGAGCTTTATTTTTTCTTCTCTTTTTTCAAAATTGCTCTCTTTTTTCTCTCCACTAGTAGCAACGGTGAGGGCAGAGTAGCCGTTGCTACTGCTATCGCTACTGCAGCAGCAACGACAATGGCAGCAACTGCCTGCTACTGCAGCCGCAACAACAGCCGCTAACTGCTGCTGTCGCTGCAACAGCGATAGCACAGTGATAATAGTGGAGCTCACTAAGAAAAGGAGTTGAGAGTTTTTTTCGTCTAAAAAAATCAGGGATATGTAGAAGAAGAGAGGAGAAATAATGAAAAAAAGGAGAAGTGAGGAGGAGGAGGAGAGGAGGAGAAGATATGAGGAATAGAAAGAATGAATAAGGAGAGATAAAATTGTAATATCAGATTAAAAATTTGGGAGATTTTAGTTCCGTGACTAAATTGTAGTAACTTAGGATATTCGGAGGACTAAATCCTAAATATGAAGATTTGGGAGACTAAATCATAACATATAAAGATTTGAGAAACAAACTAGTAAATATCCCAAAAAAATTAATGTCGAGTTTGTAATTATTTATTATTTAAGCGTTTAGAAACTCCCAGATGTGAGAGAGTGAGTGAGTGATTAGGATTTGATCGAGGAGGCAAGTTCTGGTCCACAAGACTTGGACCTAGACTAGACCTAGCTAGTTAGCTGGGCCGTCTTTGCCACATCGAAGAATTGGGATCCGTGAACTTGGGGTCCTTGATTCCCGCACTCATCCAACCGAGTCCAACTTGTCTAACTGGATAGGCTTGTCCTCATTCTATCCAATGTGACAAGCACTGGGGCCCATTCACGTGATAAAGGATCTCGAGGAGAGGGGGGCAAAGCCATCGCTACCAACAAACAGGCCCAGCCCTTACCTCAACCTTGCAGCATCCTTGTCTGAATAGAATTAAGCTAAGTTTCTTCCTCCTTAATCATATTCCTAATGCCTTGTAAATTTACTTGTAATCATACTTCCTTTTGTAGTTCCCGAGCTAACAAGTATAGGATATGGGGTCTTATGTAATATTCCCTATAGTAGAAATGCTAATTGTTTGAGTAACTAAGAAGACAGAATAAAATAAAAAAGAAATACTATGAAATCACATATAAATTTTTTTTTACATAAATATTGGTTTTTGCTAAAATGTCTCACTCGAATATGAGAATATCGCACATAAAGAATTTATTGATGGACTGTTTCCTCGAGTAGTTATATGAATTGACGATTATGTTTAAAAAAACTAAATTTTCCGTTGAGCATATGGATTCATTTCCTTACTTTCTTAAATAGTCCACTTATGAAACTAGCTTACAAGTGAAGTTACTGATGCAAGTTTAACATGTTCACTAATTACAAAAAGTTGACAAATTTTTTTACTCCAATTTACTAGAGACTCTGAGTTTGATTCTCAAAAACTAATTATAAAATGTCCACTGATGATATTAATTAGTTAAGTTACTGCATAGTATATGCAGAATATACTTTGGTAGCTAGCTAAGTTACAAAATCTCTATAAATAGACTAACTTGATAGTAGCTTCATGTGAACCAAATCCCATCCACACCCATGGCCTCCATCCTCCCTTTCACCTCCCTTCTCCTTCTCCTGCCTCTCCTCGCCTCCTCCCTCCCAACCTCCGATCTCATCCGAACGACATGCAACGCTACGACCAACTACGCCTTCTGCATCTCCTCCCTCGCTTCCTCCCCTCAGACCCCAACCGCCACCACCGTCAAATCCCTATCCACCATCGTCATCAACCTCGCCATCGCCAATGCCACCAACACCTCCTCATTCGCCTCCGCTCTCTCCAAGACCACCGCCAGCGCTCCCCTGGCTGCGCTCTACCGCACGTGCGCGGAGAAGTACGTGCACGCATGCGAGTCCCTTCAGTCGTCCCTCCACGACATATCCGACGACATGTACGACTATGCGTCCGTACATGTGAGCGCAGCGGCCGAGTACCCGAACGTGTGCCGCGTGCTGTTCCGGCACGGCACGACGGGGCCGTACCCGGCCGAGATGGCGAGGAGGGAGGAGGCGTTGGAGAGGTTGTGCACGGTCGCTTTGGACATTATCTCTCTTCTTGGTTAACTTGTATGAATAATTGTGATGTGGGTCATTTGTGATGAGTATATATTGTCGTGCATTTTGATTTGAGTTTTTAATTTGTGGTCCTTGCATTGAGAGAGTGAGATTGGATTTCGTCGCAACCTTTTTAGAGGTTTCCATGAGAAATCTAGTTGGAGAAAGGCAATGTATAGGCGTAGCTTTTTGGAGCCTTTGTGTTAGAAAATGGCTTCGAGATGGGGGCAAGTGGAGGGATGGGTGGGGGCTAGGGGTGAACAATCGGATCCGGCGGAGGTCAGGAGGCTTCGACCCATTCCGACGAAAGGGAGGAGGCGAGACTCTGATCGCCGTTCTCGACGGAATCCGACCGAACTTCGGCCGACTCCGCGTCAGTCGGATACCGACGGAGGTGGTCGCAGCATATTTTTAGCGGGCAAAGAGAAAGAGAAAGGGAGAAAGGGAGAGAGGAGGAAGACTTGAGATAGATGAGGATAGGGAGGGGAAGTGGTGAGAGAGAGACGGGGAGATGCAGGGAGATGGGGAGGGGAGCCGGGGGAGAGAAGAGATTTGGAGAGAGAGATCTGAGAGAGATATGGAGAGAGAGAGATTTGGGGGGAAAGAGAGATTTGGAGAGAGAGAGAGGCAAGGGAGCGGGAGGGGGGAGCTGGAGGGAGAGTGGGATAACCAGAGCGGGAGAGAGAGGGAGGAGGTACTCAACGGAATCCGACCGTCTCCGACGGTATTCCGATCATTTCCGGCGGCCAATTTTTTCATTCATACAATTCTGACCGTTTTCCTCTCCTAACTCTGACCGATTCTGATCGGAATCGGACAGAGTGATCGGAGCAGATTGTAGTGTTCAATCCTAGTGGGGGCTCTAAGCATTTCGTGAGTTGAGATCCCAATGAATCGGCGGATCAATCAGATGCTGAATAAAAAAAAATTACTCTGGTGCTAGAAATAAGATGTTCGTATGGCTTGCAAGCTGATCTAATCCGATTAAGTTTGATGGAAGTAGATAGTAGATTCAATGATGAGTTAGCTCTGCTTCCTTGTACCGATCTATTTGATTTATTCTAGTTTAAGATAGGGGATTCAATCTTGATTTGCCAAATTGCTCAACTTTTGTGTAAATTACACTGACTAATCTCTACTCTAATCTCTTCGTTTGATGAGATAACCAAGGAGGGGCACTCTGTCGATGAGAGTTTTTACGGTTGTTTAACAATCGCAAGGTCTCCATTGCTTGATTCTTTTAGGATTTTATTGTGCCAGTTTCTTTTTTTTTTTTTTTTTTTTTTTTTTTTTTTTTTTCATATTCTTAATCTCATTGCTTTGTTCCAATCATGTCCAGTCGATAGTCGTTTGGTTTCTTATTGATTCTTATATCTGGATCCACATATTTTACAAACTAAGTCACTTTAATCAGATTTCAACACTGGATTCAGTAGTCTGATTAGTCCATAATCGATTTGTCACATGCCTGATTCTAATTCTCGATGAGGAAGATATGATTAAAACAAATTACTCTCATTAATTTTTTAACATTTAATTGTGTCGGTTTGCATTCAAACTCTCTGATCGAACTTTAAACAGACTCAAAATTAGTTCGAACTTTTTAAAAAACTTTAAAATTGAGTGCAGAGTTAATTTTTTAGGCCCACTAGGTCTTAGTTTTTTAGGCCCACTAGGTCCAAAATTTCTGGACTACAAATGATAGGCCATTCAGAAGCTCTTGATGGCCTATCATAGGCTGTTAAGAGAAGCGGACCTAGATGGGAGCTTTCCGAACTCCAATTTGCAATCCATTTGTTTCATTGGATTCATCTCAACTTGCAATCCATTTGTTTCATTGGATTCATCTCAACGAGTCTTCAATTTGATATATTTATTTGCATCATTTATACTGAGGATGAGAGAGTTATGCTCGTTCAGAATTGATGATCGCAACCAATGGTCACGATCAATTCAGTTATGATTCATCTTATCAATGGTGATATATTTGATTCTCGTTAATCTCAGTTTATCTACAAAATTTCTCGACCATGATTTGTATACTTCTTACTCATTTTTTAATTCTTTCTTTTCTTTTATTCTCATTAATCTTAACTTATCTATCAAATTTCTCGTCCATGATTTGAATATTTCTTACTCGTTTTGTAATAAGATGAATTCAAAATAAACCTAGATATTTAAATCCTCACTGTTTGATCAATTTTCAGTTCGACATAATCGACTCAACCTTACTTAGGGATGGGGATGCATTCACGGATTAATTTTTGGCTCTTCCTATATAAATTTTTGAATTAAAAAAATAAAATTTTCTTTTTTAATTCAAAATTTTGTATAGGACAAACCAAAAATTAATGAGGTATTTACTGGTTTGTCCCTCAAATCTTTATATATTATGATTTTGTCCCCCAAATCTTCATATTTAGGATTTTGTCCCCCAAATCTCATAAGTTACAATAATTTAGTCCCCATCTCTAACTTTTCCTAACACAATTAAATATTTGACCATTTTACCCTTATTTTCCTCTTCTGTTTTCCTCCTCTCTTCTTCTTCTCTCTTCCTCCTCTCTTCTCCTTTTTTTCATTATTTCTCCTCTCTTCCTCCTATCTTAAGTTACAAAAGGAGAAGAGAGAAGGAAAAAAGAAGGAGAAGAGAGGAGGAAGAGAGGAGAAATAATGAAGAAAAGGAGAAGAGAGGAGGAAGAGAGAAGAAGAAGAGAAGGGTAAAATGGTCAAATATTTAACTGTGTTAGGAAAAGTTAGAGAGAGTGACTAAATTGTTGTAACTTATGAGATTTGAGGGACAAAATCCTAAATATGAAGATTTGAGGGACAAAATCATAATATATAAAGATTTGAGGGACAAACCAATAAATACCCCAAAATTAATTTATAAATGCATTTATTACCATCCTTTGTCTTACTTGCGTTCATGGGACCTTAGAGGCCCACCTTTTAGATGGCCTATCATAGGCCGTCTAGAGCCTCCAGATAGCGTATGATAGGTTGAATAGAATTTTTGGCCTATAAATAGCCATCCACATCCAATTCTTCAGTACAATAAGAATTTTCAGCAAATACTCCCTTCTAAAGTCGCTCCAGAGCTTTTGCTTATCAAATCCGGCTATTAAACGAGGACCGTATAACATTTTCAGCAACTTTTTGGGTGTTCCTAAGCCTATATTTTATCGTACTTCGATCCAAACGACCTTCAATCTTTGTCATCACTTTCTCCGATCTAGAGTAGTTTCTCTAAACCCTCATCTCATACTTTTTACTATTTTTAATTTATTTTATCTTATTTATTCAGATTTAACGATATAACATCAGTTTTACCATTCATGATTGTTTTATCTCGAATCACTTCAATTTTTTTTCTCTTCTAAATATCATTCAAATTGATTTTTAAATAATTATCCAATGTTTTAACCTATTTCTGAGTTAGGACTTCGGCCTCCAAAGGGATATTACTTGCAGGTAAAGGCTCTTTACTAATTTCAATTTCATATTTTTAATTCTTAGATCTAGATTACTACAAGCTGTTTCGAATTTAGCCTTTCTTGTTCTTTTTCCAATGGAGGCACTAGGTTTAAACGGAATCTAAGCTGCACCTATTCTTACTATATATGGAAAATAACTGCATAAGGAAACTAATATTGATTCATATTAGCTTTCATCAATACTGGCATTTGTATACGGGGAAATTCCATTTGAGCACACCACTTTGACCAGTGAGCCCATAATTCTCACTTTTCACAACGTTCACGGATTAGTCAACGAACGGATTTAAAATAATTGATATATCCACAATATAAAAAAAAAGACATGTTTACAAAAAAAAAATTTAGCAAACTGTAAAATTTTTACACCTTCTAAGAAAAATGGTGTGCTCAAATAGAATTGCCCATGCATTTGTAAAGTAAACCATTGCTTGCTCGCTTCCACTCCGACTGGGACCCGCATTTGTTCTCCGTATCCTACTATTCCCACTACAAGGATTCCTATTCCTATTCGGATCCAAGTTTGTGTTACCACCCGCTCCTATAAATACTTCACAACCCCATTCTTTCTTAATTTCTATCTTCCTTCTATCTACATTGGTCGATCCCTGTAGGTTAGTCCTCGAGTCGCCATCAATGGCCCCGATAGGGGGGCTGCTCTACGAAACCCCGGAGGAGGACGAGGAAGCGCTTCAAAACTCCAGCGACAGGCGGCTGGCGATCGCGACGCCTATCCTTCTCATATGCGCGCTGCTCCTCATGATGCTTCTCTCCGAATGGTGTGTGCGTCGCGCCATCCGCCGTCACAATGCTGCCCTCTCCGCCGCTTCCAATGTGGGTTCGGGTCCAGCCGCTGTCGTGTTCGTGGACTTGGGCCAACGATTACGGCAACTTCGTGAACTTCCTTTGGGCATCATCAACAAGGACAAGGAGGGCGGCGATGGAGAAGGCCTGGGTTCGGGTTCCGGTTCGGAGGGGCGAGATGATGAAAAGGATGTTTGTGCGATTTGCTTGGAAGAGTTCTCGTCAGGAGAGGAGGTGAGAGAGTTGCCCAACTGCAGCCATATGTTCCATAGGCTGTGCATTGATCCGTGGCTGCTGCTATACTCTTCTCAATGCCCTGTTTGCCGAGGAAAGACTTTGACACTCTAGTTAGTTAGTTCTGAGGAATTTAAGAACTTTGTATATAAAGAAATTAGTTAGTTTGAGTTGGGCAATGGCCTTATTAATGTGCTAATTTTATAGGGATATTTACAGATCTGTCCCTTAAATCTTTATAAATTATACTTTAGTTCTCAAAACTTCATATTTAGGATTTAGTCCCCCAAATCCTTTAAGTTACTACAATTTAGTCCCTAGTTTATATTTTGGCCCAATTTTTTCGTTTTACCCCTGATTTCTTCACTTAATTCCCCTTTCCTCTTCCCCCTCTCTTCTTAGTTCTTATTGGTTCCCTCTTGTTTTTCTCTTCTCTCTCTATTTATTTATTGGTTCTCCCTTTCTGTATTGAAACCAAATGTATTATTCTCCACTAAATGTATTAAACCTTTAAGTCTCAATATAAATTCATTTATTGGGTTCTCCCTCTCTATATTAGATAAATTTATTTCTAAATTTAATATATTTAGTGGAGAACAATATATTTGGTCCCAATATAGAGAGGGAGAACCCAATAAATAAATAGAGAGAGAAGAGAAGAAAAATGGGGAACGCAATAAGAACTAAGAAGAGAGTGGGAAAAATGAACGGGAAATTAAGTGAATGAAATAAAGGGTAAAAAGGAAAAATCGGGCCAAAATATAAATTGGAGACTAAATTGTAGTAACTTAAAGGATTTAGGGACTAAATCCTAAATATGAAGATTTGGGGGACTAAATTATAATTTATAAAGATGTAAGGGACAGATATGTAAATAACCCATTTTATAATCAAGTGCAGAAACATTACTGAGTTTGTATACAAGTTTTCGTTTAAAAAAAAAAATTTCAGTGTTAATTGTAATTAATTTAGAAGCTGGCTTGTTGTTTTGGAATGTGCTTATCTGTGTCCGTGCTTCCAAAAACGGGGCGGACTTGACGTTGTTACAGTATGGAGAATTTCTAAAAGAGTACATCGCTGGTCACGCCAATCTTAATTAATAATACTATCATATCTTAACAGCCTAACGATCCAATGTCTCCCACATCCCCATTCTCCTTTACGTAAAAAAAAAAAAAAAAATGAGAACATACAGTAAAAAAGAAAACAAGAAGAGAAGAAAAAATATAAAGAAGAAGAGAGAACTTAGCCCGAAGCAAAAATACAAGACCTTGGAGTGCAAATTCTTTCCATTATATCGAAGACTTTCTAGGCAAATTCTTCATCTATTTTTCCCTATTTCTATAATTATTTATAATTTAGCCATAATTTCTTTCTTTTGTTTTACCTACATATGAAGTAAATAAAACTAACTACATAATTTTGACCTGTATGTTATCTTATTCATTTTTTTTTATCCTCTTGCCAGTAAGTGTAACTTTTCATTTCTTCCCTATTGTTTTGTTTATTATAAAAACTTACTTGCTCTTGGTAATTTTTGGCATTATCTTGTTTACGTAATTATAGTCCTTGTAGTATAAGTAGCTTATGCATTTTGGTGTAATTTAATTAAGAAAAATGATATATTAAAATAATATTGTTCCAAGTATTATATATTTCCTTGCAGTGATTTTTGACATTATCTCACATTATCTTACTCTCTTAATTATGCTTCCAAACATTATCTATCTGACAAATAAACTCTATCTTGTTTCTTTATTAGTTTCTCACTATTGCGTATATATGCCAGTCTACCTTGCAGTTCTCTTAGTTCTTTGAGATTCCGGGGAGGTAGCATATCTTGGAATATTGCGTTCATAGCTTGTTGATACGTGGCACCGGTATTCTTTAGACCAAATGGCATGACCGTATAGCTGTATACTCCAAGTGGCGTTCATCAAGGTAAATCTTTATTTGATTATACCCTGAGAATCCATCCATGAGTATCATACGTTCATACCCACAAGTATTGTCTATCATAACATCTGTGATGGGTAATGAAAATTCGTTCTTAGGACATGCTTCATTCAGATCCTTGAAATCAATGCAAATCCATATTTTTTAATTTTTCTTAGTTACAGGAACTATATTCGCGACCCAATCAGGGTGTTGTTCCTCGCGAATAAAGCCTAACTTGATCAACTTTTTTATTTCAATTTCGATAGCTTCCATGATTTCTGGACGGAATTTTCGTTGTTGTTGCTTTACTGGCCTTGCATTTGGTCAGATGTTCAGCTTGTGAACCGTGATACTTGGGTCTAGTCCTGGCATCTCATCATAACTCCAGGAGAAAATATTGATGTTTTCGCGAATGAGGGATATCAATATCTCTTTCTCCTCTGAGGATAGGTTCTCACTTTGTTGGTAGTGAAAATTTCTAAGTAAAAAGAAATTTTCTATACAGAATGCGGAGCTAACTCTGTAGCTTCACGTATTGACTATTTAGCCTCGCGTTTGAGCAAAACGCGGAGCTAATCAATAGTTCCGCGTTCTAGTTTTCTACCTCCGCGTTTTGAAGTGATTAGCTCCTCGTGAGCCGATAACCAGAATCATAAATTGATTATGATTGAGATTTGAGCTTATCCAATACCCAAATTAAGTCTAATCAGAATTCCAAATCAAGAGATTTAAATCAAAACTAAGATATTTGATTAGAATTCTTGATGAATACAAATTCTCTTTAATTAGAAACTCTCATATTAGACCAAGGCTATAAATACCCACTTGAGGAAGCCTTGAGGGATCTTTTTCGAGCATTAAAGAAGTTCAAGTTACGCGTGAGAGCCTTGAACAAATCAAGATCAGCAGAAGAAGATCAAGTCAACCGTCATCTTCATCGAGAGAGAAGATTATCGCATCAGATCGTCCAAAAGAGCTATTTAATAGATCCCATCGCTACGAGAATCCACTATATTTTGTAAAAGAGAGCGATAATTATAAATCCTCTCGTTTGTTCTTTTCTTATTCACTTTCGTTGTAATCTAAGCTGTATTCAATGGAAGGAGGCAAAAATTTTGCTACGAACAAACTGGCGACAACATTGAGAGAAGTCTCTTTCACCAAAAAAGAGATCGTGGCGCAATCTGACGTCGAGAGGATTGGATCCGACATGAACATGCTAGTCATAGAGGTCGACCAGCAGAAGTACGAGGAGTATCTCTCCTCTGAGTCAGGTAGCCTGACCGAAATGCTGCGCTATCGTCGCGTGCGCTCCAATACCCGTAAATCGGGAATCCACCGTTAATCGGGGACCCTTAGAGACCGCGGCCATAGAGCTGTCGTTTGGATAGAAAACCCTAGCAGAGGATGGCCTCTCTACTGTCGAAAAAGGCTCAGGAACTGGATTGACCAGAACCCAACTCCGGAACAGAAATCGGAGAGCTAGGCGAAAGGCCCTCAAAGCCTGCATTAAACGCGAGGCTAATTAGGCAGCAGAACGCGAGGCTATAGTACCTCGCGAACTGGCTTGCGTTAATCGCAAGACCAGTCATTATCGCGTTAAACGCGAAGCTACAAGTTGCGTTAATAAAAAAGACAAGCCAGCGTGTGATTCTCCACGTGAGGCTATTTTATTTGGACTTAAAACCAGAGAAGCTCGCGTTAAGAGCGAGGATAAAATGCTGATAGAGCCAGCGTGTGATGATGATTCTCCACGCGAGGCTAAAACCGATCTTAACGATGAAACTTGCGTTAATCGCAAAACTCCTTACCTTCGCGTAAATCGTGAAGATGATTTTCAGACTTGCGTTAATCACAAGAATCGCGTTAAACGTGAAATTATAACTTGCATAAATCGCAAAAATAAGCCAGCGTGCAAGAATTTTCTTCCACGCAAGGATAATATTTCAGAAGTTAAACTTCTGCACAAATGCCAAGCCAGCGTGAAACGCGAGACTAGAGTATCATAACGCGAAGCTAAATCTCAGCTCCGCGTATCAAAATGCGAAGCTACCTCTCAGCTCCGTGTAACAGAACGTGAAGCTACTTCTCAGTTCCGCGTAAATAAATCTGAATACAAAATCAGGGTTGATAATCACACCATTAGACCAGAACTTGACACAAATGATTCCAAAAAGCTCCAGTGGGCCCCTGGACCCTCTCAACAAATGAGTGGGCCCCACGATTCCGTGTTCAAGGCCACTGACCTCAGAGAATACTTGACCAAGAAAAGAGGCATAAATCAAGTTCAGTCTGATTCTATTTATCATTGCGAGCAATTTGTGACGGCAGTCTCTATTGTGATAAATAGTTGTTGCTGCAGCAAGAACAGGGTATCAGTGTTTGACCGAATAACGGAGTCGGACAAAAACCCTGCTAAGAAGATAAAAACTACTCCCCGACAAAAAGAATGGAGAATTGTAACGTTTAATATGGTCGACAAAGGTAAGAAGATCGTGGAGAAAGAATATGAGTCAGATACAGACAATGAAAAACCTCATCATCTTACTCGACTTAAGACAGGCGCTGTCCCACCTCGAAATTATAAGAAACTTGTAAAAGGTTCTTATGATGATGACAGTGACAATTCGGCCATAGCCTCACCTCACTCTTCGGCGTCGTCCAGACTACAAAAATCCACATCATATATAGTGAATAAATCTGACGATATCGACCAAAGGTTGGAAGCCTAAGAGCAAATGATCCGAGAGTATCAAAAAACGATCGAGGATCTTAAAATAATGCTTTTGAAAGTGGTCAAAAATACTCAAAAAATGGTCGAGGATAAAGCTAAGACTTCTAAGAAAGAAAAAGAAAATCCGTTCAAAATAAATGAAGAAGATAAAGAAGAAAACGCTTACTCGGCACATGAGGACGATAATAAGTATTCTTTCCATGACCTCATGGAGAGAAAATTGAGAGTTACAAAGCCAACTTGAGGCATTGATGCACAAGAAGGAACTGAAGTAATCGGGAGTTTCGAGACCATACCTGCCTGAATGGGATTTGGCACCGTACCCTGAAAAGTACAAACCGCTCAAGCTAGAGCCATATGACAAGAAAGGATCTTCCAGTCAGCATATCTACTTTTCTTGTCTCAAGCAGGAAATTTGATGGGTAATGACCCAGTGATGACCAATGTATTTGCAAGTACCTTGCGAGGGTCTGCTTTCACATGGTTTATGCAGTTGCCCTCAGATACTATCAATACCTGCTATGACGTTGAGAAACAAATTCTCGCATGTTTCTTCGAGGATGATACCAAAATATCAGTTCATTCCCTCCTTTCAACAAAGCAAGGGGAACAAGAAACGGTACAATATTTCATAGAAAGGTTCCGGGAGAAGTCTGTGCACTGCAAACACGGAATGGTCCAGAAAACTCTGGTAGAAACTTGCTGGCATAATCTTAAATCCAACGTGCTCTTAAAAATGGGAGTCGTAGAGTCCAAGACTTGGAAGAATTTACTTAAACAGGGGGAGCAAGCAGAAGACTTGATCCGCCGAGTTGAACAATCTCATGGAGCAAGGAATCCTGGAAACAATAGGCCGCACACGCAAAACAACAATAAGAACAAGGGAAAAGCAGCAATGACATCAGATGCCGCTCCACAAAAGATAAATCCTCCAAGCCCAAAACCCCAAAATTAGAAGAGCACACGACAGAATAGGCCCCAATAAGAGAGGACCTATACTTTTAAAGCAGAACAGACGCTTTCACTCTTCCATCTGCTCCTTAGGAAGGGAATGTTGAAACTTTCAGAAAATAGAAAATCGGAGGATGCTGGCAAAACCAACGACCTCAACTATTGTCTCTATCATAGGAATGTTGGACATCCTACCAAGAACTGTTACCCTCTGAAGAACAGGATCCAAGCATTGATAGAGGCTGGAATCTTGACTCTGAAAGAGGAACAGAAGAAAGTTACTGCTAATATGGCAATCCTGATAGTAGAAACCCATGAGTTTCTTACAGGAGTAACTCCGATACCAGAAGGGAAACTGGCAATGAAGAATCATGACCCACATGAAAGGGCATAGAAAGAACTTGTTCCCGTAGCAACACAAAGGGAGAAGTCATGTAGGTCCACCCTGATTTATTGCAGGATGAACAATGGACCGCCTCAGGGAGCCAGAGAAGAAAGCGGACTAGTAATACTATTTCTGCAAAAATAAAAGAAGAATACATAGTTACAAGAGTATTCATAGACTCTGAAGAGGAGGCCGAAACTATGGCCACTCACCAAGATGAGGCAGGTCCCTCCAGCGCTCGATCCGGTAACGTATACCTCAAAGACTATACCAGTGTAGACCTGAAAAACATATACGGGGAACTCGCGAAGCCAGCAAAACAAAAGAGGATTCGTTTCCAGAAAAATCCTGTAAAGGACGAAGAGGTCAAGGATGCTCCGTTTAAATTTGACATAATAACTCAACTGGCAAATATCCCAGCTCAAGTCATGCTTTACGAGTTGCTGCGAGTATCAAAATCAACTCGTGAAGCATTAAGAGAGGCTTTAGTAGACTCTGAATCGTTCTTAGCGAAGATTGTCGAGCCAGCCGATGAAGAACATGATTCCTGCCCCCGCTGTCATCAAGTGAGGAGGCAAGTCCCACATATTACCTTTTCCCTAGAGGACATGCAGATAAGGAATATAAAGTATAATAGGTCTTTATATTTCACCGGATACGTTGGATCTACAAAGGTGGACCGCATTCAAATCGATCAGAGGTCTGCATTAAGCGTCATTCCCAGAAAATTGATGCAGCTATTGGAAATTTCACCCCATCGTTTGACACCAACAAATACTACGATATATGGGTTTAACACTAACAATAGTTGTCCCCTCGGGAAGATCCGACTTCGATGTCAAATCGGAGATTTGAAGATAGAAGTCACGTGCTACGTTATAGATGCAGACACATCTTACAACATCCTATTGAGGTGACCATGGATCCATGCCTATATGATAGTCCCATCGACTCTCCATCAATGTATGAAAACTGAAATGAATAAGGAGAAGTCCGGACGCTAGTTGCAGATAGGCAGCCATTCAAGGGGCTAGAAAATTACTTCACTGATACTATGTTCTACAAGCCGGCCCATGACGTCCCCAATAATAGCCTCAAAGAGCCTCAAGAACCTGACGACAGCAGAAATGAGGCGGATACTGAATACGAATCTCCGAAAAAGGATGATAGGGGTGACTATGACATAAACCCTCACATAAATTTTAACGTGAATTTTGATAATAATGTAACTGATGTAGCAGAGGATGAGTGGATTATTAATGAAAATGTAAAATTAGTCTACGAGCCTGCTGTTACTACGGAGTCTGAGCCTTCTTGCACTTCCAACGAGGCAGATGACCTGTCCGAACTTGAAGTTCTGACGGCATATCATTTTTCAATCAAATCATCGCTCATCTCTCGATCTAAAATAACGAAGGGACGAGATCACTTCTTTGAAGTATCTCCACGACAGGTATCTCAAAAACCAATTGTCTTTGGCAAAGTGATCGCGTCGCCTAACCAAAGACAAAGTAGCGAAAGTGATGAACAAACATCACCCCAATTTCACTTATACAAGCAGAAATCCCGGTGAATGATGGAAAAGATGGGCTATAATTTTACCCAAAAATCGGAATTAAACTTTGGGAAAGGGCGGTGAAATCTCATACCCTCATTTAGACCAAGAGAGAAAAGCCCAGATTATTATCAGAAAACTCGAAGGGGGTTAGGCTATGTATCCACCCCTCCTTCACCACTATACAAATGCGAAGAGAGCTCTTCGACCGATGAGGATTTTTATCCATTTGATCATGATTCGGATCTAAGTACCGGCTCTTGGTTTCAATCTTTAACAACAAATATGGTTTCAGCCACACAAGAAAGCGACGAGGAATCAATTGATATTCAAGATGATTCCTGGGCTAAACACATAGATACCCTCTGGGATGTCCCCTTTGAACAGCGAAACCCGTCTACAGAGGATAAGCTAATACAAGTTAATATGGGAATATAGCAGAATTTGAAGCCCATTTTCATTAGCGATACACTAACTCTCTTGGAAAAAGAGGAGCTTATATCCCTTATCAAGGAATATATAGACGTGTTCGCATGGAGCTATGAAGATATGCCCGGGCTTGATTCTCAAATTGTCACACACCGGTTAAATATTAAAGAAGATGCCAAGCCAGTTAAATAACAGCAAAGGCATTTTCGACCGGAATTGATGAAGGCGATAGTTGCTGAGGTTAATAAGCTCATAAAATCAGGATTTATTCGTGAAGAACAACATCCAGATTGGGTGGCTAATATAGTGCTGGTTCGTAACGAGAACGGCAAGATCCGGATATGCATTGATTTTCGGAATCTAAACGCTGCATGCCCTAAGAATGAGTTCCCTCTCCCAATTACCGATGTAATGATTGACAACACCTGCGGTTATGAGAGGATGTCCTTTATGGATGGCTTCTCAGGCTACAATCAGATTAAAATACACCCAGACGATGAAAAGTACACGACTTTCAGAACGCCGCTGGGGGTATACTGTTATATGGTAATGTCCTTTGGGTTGAAGAACGCCGGTGCCACCTATCAACGCGCGATGAGTATTATATTTAAAGAATATCTGCGCAAAATGGTAGAGTGTTGCATAGATGATTTGGCGGTCAAGAGCAAAAACTAAGAAGACCATCTTCAGGATCTAAGAACAGTCTTCAATCTTATGCGAAGACATCACTTGAAGATGAACCCCGCTAAGTCCTTCATTGGGGTGTCCAGCGGGAAATTCCTTGAGTTCATAGTTACTTCGGAAGGAATTTTCCTTGATCCCGAGAAGGTAAAAGCAATCAAAGAGATGCCACCTCCCCGCAACCTTAAAGAATTGAGGGGGTTACAAGAAAAATTGGCCTATATCCGGCGCCTTATCTCCAATCTATCAGGAAGATGCTAGCCGTTCTCCAGACTCATGAAAAGCGAGTTTCCTTCGTATGGGATAAGGCATGTCAACAGGCGTTTGATGACCTTAAAGAATAGCTTACGAAACCTCCCGTCCTCATGGCACCTGTCCCTGGACGACCATTCCTTATATATGTAAGGGCCATGGATAAGGCATTAGGAGCATTGCTCACCCAGTATAATGAGCACGGTCATGAACATGCCCTTTATTACCTGAGTCGAACGATGATCGGAGCCGAGTATCGGTATACCCCGATCGAAAAAGAATGTTTAGTCCCAGTGTTTGCTGTCCATAGAATGCAACACTATTTTTCAGGGCAAACAATTCATGTCATATCACGGGTCAATCTCTTGAAAATCTTGATGACAAAACCAGGATCTCTAAACGGCCGATTGGCAAGGCGTTGCTGCTATCGCCATATGACATCCACTTTGTTCCTCAAAAAGCTATGAAGAGACAAGTGATCGCCGACTTCCTAGCAGACCATCCAATTTGGTCCAACCCTAAATCATCAGCAGATATTTCTAAACAGACTTCATAGGTCAACACAACTAGCAAAGAGCAACCATGGCAGATGTTCTTTGATGGTGCTGCCAGACGATCTGCACTGGAGTGGGGGTAGTACTGATCTCCCCACATAAACACATACTGCCAAACGATTATTCATTAACAGAGCCATGCACAAACAATGTGGCGGAATATAATGCGCTCATCATTGGTTTAAAAATGACTCTGCAACTGAGGGTGAACTATCTTTAAGCATATGGAAACTCTAAACTCATCGTCAACCAGATGACGGGCGAATACGAAGTCATACATTAAGCACTCATCCCCTACCATCAACTAACCATTGAGTTAGCAGGACATTTTGAACAGTTTTATATTTATCATATACCTCAGAACGAGAACATCTATACGGACGCTCTTGCCGCATTAGCCGCGACGTTGGCGATCCCGCCGGGCGCAGCTAAAAGTATAACTATTGGGAGTAAAGAACTCCTCCATCCGGATATAGTTTTTCAAACCAGGCAAGTGTGCCAAGCAGGCTTAACTCTGGAACCCTGTGATTGGTGATTTCCGTTCATGGATTACGCCTTATATGGGATGCTGCCAGAGGATCCAAAAGAAACCGTCTCAATAAAGAGGAAGGCCCAAAGATTTTATTATGATCCTACACTTCAGATTTTATACAGAAAATCAACTGATGACTCCTATTGTGCTGCATTTCAAGAGCAGAAGCCGATGAAGTACTGAGAGAAACACATGATGGAGTGTGTGGAGCTCATCAGCCCGGTCCAAAGCTCGGGGACCGCGTAAGAATGATAGGATACTACTGGCCAAAGATGATTACTGATGTAATGGCATACGCTAAACGGTGCCATGCATGTCAGGTACATGCCAATTTTATTTATCAACTCCCAGAATACTTGAACAATACTGTTACTAGTTGGCCATTTGAAGCATGGAGAATGGATATCGTGGGGCCAATAACTCCCCCGTCGTCCAGGGGACATCGGTTCATACTCGCGATAACCGATTATTTTTCAAAATGGGCTGAAGCCGTGCCCATGAGAGAGGTAAAGACGACAAATGTAATTAAATTCATTAAACATCATGTCATTTACCGTTTTGGTATTCCTCGAAGAATCATTCATGATAACGGACCGCAGTTTATCAGCCAAGAGTTCTTACGATTCTGTGATAAGTTCAGAATCAAAGATATTGCTTCAACACCATATAACCTCGCGACAAATGGATTGGCCGAAGCCTTTGATAAGACTATTATTAAACTCCTTCGAAAGTTCGTCTCCTCCAACAAACAAAACTGGGATGAAAAGTTAGGAGAATGTTTGTTGGCTTATCTCACTACCGTTCGCACCCCAACAAAGGCTACCCCTTTCTCCTTAGTATATGGAAGTGAGGCTACCTTGCCCCTAGAGGTCCAAATACCATCGTTGAGAGTGGCATTAGCCACAAAGATGACAACAGAAGAACGCCATCAACAAAGGTTATGAGAACTAGAAGCACTTGATGAAAAGCATCTCCGGACTCAGCAACAAATTGAGTTGTATCAAGCCCGAGTCTCGCAAGCGTTCAATAAGAACATTAAGCAAATAAACTTTAAACAAGGAGACTTGGTTCTTGTTCGTCGCAAAAGTTCCTTCGCTTCCTCCCATTGAATTAACTTAAATTACAATGAAAGTGAACAAGATATAAAAAGAACAAACGAGAGGATTTTATATTTCAATCTCTCTCTTTTACAAAATAATCGTGGGATCTGTCAAGCAGTTCCTTTGGACGATCGGTACATTGAAATCTTCTCTTTTAAAGATATCGGCCGAATATAGACGATCTTCTCTGGCTTTGATTTGTTCAAGACTCTCTCGCGTAACTCGAACTTCTCAAGAACTCCAGAAAGAAGATAGTGATTTTCTCTGATCTTCACGAACTCAAGGCTCTATGCGTAACTTGAATTCTCCAAGATTTCAGAGGATGATCGGCAAAGGCTTCAAGGCTCTCTCGCGTACTTGAATTGCCAAAGGATCGATAGGAGGCTTCCGATGCCAAAAAGAAGAAGAAGCCCCTTAGGGTTTCACCAGGAAGGTATTTATAGCCCCAGGTTAATGCAAGAGTTTCTATCTAAATAGAACTCGCATTCATCAAGGATTCCAATCAAATATCTTAGTTTTGATGGAATTCTGATTAGACTTGATTCGGGTATTTGGATAAGCCCAAAATCATAATCTCAATCAATATGAGATTCTGGTTATCTGCTTACGCGGAGCTTTAATCGCATCAAAACGCGACGCTAAATAACCAAAACGCGGAGTTAACGCGGAGCTATTGATCATCTCCGCGTTTTACTCAAACGCGAGGCTAATACAAGCCAAACTGCGGAATCAACGCGAAGCTATTAAACATCTCCGCGTTTTATTCAAACGCAGGGTTAATATAACCAAACGCGGGGCTATTGAATTAGCTCCGCGTTCTGTTGTGGAAAATCTTTTTAACTTAGAAATTTTCACTGCCAACAGAATCCCCTCCAAAGTTTTCAAAATGGCTTAGACTTCAGCATATTTTGAAATACTTTGGATTCTTTTAACTGAAACGCGGAGTTAGAATACCAAGTCTATCTCGCGTTATTTCGCTCACTTACGCGGAGCTAATCAGCTTTACTTCGTCTTCAGTGAAATGAGTAATTATGTCATTAATTACCCTGAGTTTCCACGCCGAATACCAAGCGACGAAAATTCTGTTTAAATAGAGCTCCCGGCTCATCTTCTTCTTCATCTCATCCGAAGAATTTCTGAGAACTCGAGTGATTCACGAATGATCTCCAACTGATCTTCGTTCAATTCTCCATAGGATGTCTCTCCAGAGGAGTTTGGTTTTTCGCAAGTTGGCCGGCGTTAATGGCAGCGGCCATGAAGGTAGACGCGACGGCGAACCAGTCTATGCAGCGTCTTCCGAAGGTAAAAACCTCATCTCTTGGTTTTCTAAGAACCATTCTGAGATATTTTGTCTTGATTTTAATCTGGACGATTGCTTTGTCTTGTTGGCGAGATCGCCGTTTTATTGTGTCGTCCCTGCGCTTGAAATCTGCGAGGCTATCTTTGATTAGCAGTCGCGATGAATTGCGAGGCTATCTTTGATTAGCAGTCGCGATGAATTGCGAGGCTATCTTTGATTAGCAGTCGCGATGAATTGCGAGGCTATCTTTGATTAGCAGTCGCGATGAATTGCGAGACTATCTTTGATTAGCAGTTGCTATGAATTTGAAAGAGAAGGAAAGAGCAGAAAGAAATCTTGTCCCCCTTTACGCAAAGTTATCGCATCATCCTCTGCGTTTAAAGCGCGAGGCTATTTCTTCAACTGTGCGCGGAGTTAGCTTAGCTCCGCGTTTTCACTCTTTTGGAAACTATGTTCCTTTTGCAGTAAGTTCAATCCTTTCTTAAGAGGAACGTATGTGGGTCCATCGATCTTCATCAGCAGAAGTAGCTCTAAGGAAGTCAGAAGCATATGCTTTACAACATAGTTGCAGGTTTCAAGCTCTGGCTCCGAGAGATAAACTCCAGAAGGGGCTGTAAATAAGGAGCTGCAGCACTTGCAGTGCAGAATTGTGCTTCAGTGCAGCACTTTCCTTTCCTCTCGTGCTTCATTTCAGATGACAGATCCTAGTTGACATTTGCAGAGGAGAACTTTTGCATGTGAACCAGGGAACTGAGCTTCAACACCCTGTAGAGAAATCCTGAATTTCTTTTGCATGTGAACCAGGGAACTGAGCTTCAACACCCCGTAGAGAAATCTTGCTGTTTGGTTATTTGATAAATTGACCATGTAAAAAGCTTTTGGGAGAGCTATAACTCCCTCTTTGTAATCTTTTTCTTCATGAATAAAGATAAATTATTTTCCTCTCTATCTGTTAGCTTCAAGAATTTTGCTTGCTCAACAAACAGATGATCAATAATTTTGGTAAAATAGTCTAAGGCACTTCTGCGTAACTTAGACTGATAATACCCAAATGATCGGATAAGGATCACTTTAACTTAGATGGAAGCGCTCAATTGCACTCGTCAAAAATCCAAGTCTTTCCGCGAAGCTAAGGCACAGGCTATCCTCGCGTTTTGCATAGTTGCGCGGAGTTAATCAACTTCGCTTTTTCTTAGTCGCGCGAGGCTAATAGCTTCGCGTTTTAGAGAGTAACTGACTAGTCACTTTCTCCGAAACTCGCGCCGAATTCCAAGAGGTGGTTCCTTCCATTTAAAAAGAAATCTCTATTTCTTATCCTTCTCACTCTATTTGAGAATTTTCCAGAAACTTAGATATTCAGGCGATCAGAGTTCAGACGACCCAATCTTCTTCCGACCGAGTTTCTCCAAATTTTCAGTCGATTTTTCTCAGCAATGGCACCCAAAACTCGTGCTACTTCTCGAGCGGCTCCATCTTCGGCGACTGGCGCAAGCAGTGGTGGCGGCGGCCAAGGCAGCGACGCGCCAGCCCACATTTCGCCTATCGGGGGTAAGAATCTCTCCATCGAGACTCTTTAGAACATTTCTAGAGTGATTTGGCTTAAATTTAACTGATCAATCAACCCTTTTACCGGCGAGATCGCCGTACTCCTGCCGTAAGGCTTGGAGAAGAAGAAAAGTCTCTGACTGCCTTCTTACGCGAAGTTATCGCGTCATCCTCGTGTTTAAAGCGCGAGGCTATTTTAAGTAGCAGTCGCGCTGAAAACGCGAGGCTATTTTAAGTAGCAATCGCGCTGAAAACGCGAGGCTATTTCAAGTAGCATTCGCGCTGAAAACGCGAGGCTCTTTTAAGTAGCAGTCGCGCTGAAAACGCGAGGCTAAGTAGCAGTCGCGCTGAAAACGCGAGGCTCTTTTAAGTAGCAATCGCGCTGAAAACGCGAGGCTCTTTTAAATAGCAGTCGCGCTGAAAACGCGAGGCTCTTTTAAGTAGCAGTTGCGCTGAAAACGCGAGGCTATTTTAAGTAGCAGTCGCGCTGAAAACGCGAGGCTATTTTAAGTTCTGCGCGGTCTAATTTTTAGCTTCGCGCGGCGCTATTCTTAGCTTCGCGCGTTCTAATTTTTAGCTTCGCGCGTCCATACTTAGAGAATTTTTCTGTCTTATAAAAACTTCTCTCACTCTGGTGTTTCTTTGTGCAGTAGGGTATTCGATGGAATCTCTTCCCCACAAGAACTACTTCGGCTTTGCTGGGGGTTCTGATCCCTCAGGCCAATTCCGTTTCACTACCATCCTGCCCTCATACAAGCCAGACCCGAAGGAACGCAAGGAGAAGCTGATCAAGTACCACCCCACTACTGCGCGAGAAATCATAACTGACGCGGCTTTTGAAGATGTGAACAGAAGGGCGATGGAGAAACCCGTTTTCCTCTTTGGAGACCAGATGGATCACTCAGATGAGATCCTTTCTGAAGAGGAGCATGTTTGGTTATATAACTCAGGCGAAATGCTGATGTTTCTGCCTAGAATGGATCGTAGCTATCCTCTGGTCTATCTTCAGAGGCTAGCGATGCCTCGAGAATTAAAGTGGGGACTGACTCAGGAGCAAGATGGCGTCCCAACAGGCAAATTTGGTGCAAAAGGGGTTTATCAAGATGGTTCCCCTAGATGCATTGCTGGCTTGCTTCCAGGCCTATTTGGCAAGGAGCTTCCAGTGGGAGAAGTCCCATCTCGTGCCCGAACTTTCTTAAGTGAGTTCTTGGTGAAGGATGGTCAGTACCCGGCTAGCGATTTTAGGATGCCTGGCTGGGTTCATTCTTCTAACAATATGTGGTGGGCATGCCTTGTTCAGTACATGCTGGATTCCCACGAGCCCATTTTAAAGGATATTGGCTTGTATAAAGCCATCAGGAATGTCCAATTCGGGTTTCCCCAGAGTGCTTATCACTTTTACTGCCTCTTGGAGATGTATAACCCTGAAACCTGTACTTTCTTTACTCCAGTGGGTGAGCTAGGGTTCGCTCTCCACGAGATGTTTGAAGTTTCTGGGCTCTCGATGGGCGAAGTCCCTTACGAGGAGTATATCCCCACCACTGATGAGTTGAACATGCTATTGGCGAGGAATGAGCGCATTTATGTCACGTACTGGGAGATGATGTGCCATTATCATATCTGCGCTGACCAGACAGGTGCACGTAATCACGGTATTGGCCACAAGAAGTGGGCCGAATACCTTTTTGCCAATCTAAATTCTAAGGATAGCTCGGCCACTATCCATGGTCATTCTCCTGTCCCCATTTCAGAGATCGACCAACGTGTAGCCAGGGGCCATTACCGTTTGTTCTATACTACGGAATCCAATGAGAATGGATACGGTCCCGGTACTTCATTTAAGAGCTATCACTATCAAGCCCAGTTTCCGATTTCCAACAGAGGTCTCATTGCCGGGTTTCTGATGCTGTGGCTCAAAAGATGCGTCGTGCCGTCATTGCCCAAGGAAGCGATTGCAGTGACCGTGGTATATCCAGCGGTTCTTCTTGCATACGGCCGACCCCTTGGACTCCTTCCCGCTATGATATGCAATTTGTAGTATGGACTGAGGGTATTCTGTCGTGATTTCCTTCCCACTATTAAGGTCAAGGGGAAAGGAAAGGGCAAGTCGAAAGAGACTGCCCAACCGAAAACTCCAAACCCTAGGGTGGAGATGCCCTACACCTATTTGATGGCGTGGCTTGTCTTGCACTGTCCCTCCCTAATGAGTGCGCCAGAGCGTCGTTCGAGTGAAAAGTGCTTCCTTGTAGAACTGTATGAACGTTCTTCATGGAGGCAGAATTATATGTCCCAGATTCGGAAGACTCTTCGTAGCTTTCAGAATTACGAGATCTTCCGGTGTTTTCCTGACTTTCCGGGCAGAGGATATGGGACGAGGCTGAAGGATGCCATGGGAGCAGATAAGTTCACTACTTTATCTGCAGGAGCGTTCTGGTGGCTTCTCAACATCCGTCCCGGACACTTGGTGTATCGTCAAGATCTCCAGTGTCAGATCGAGCCATATACTCCGAGTCGCTTTGCTCGCCAGTTTGGATATTCTCAACTTTATGTGGGCAATCCAAATAAAGATCTCGCTTACGAGGGGAATTGTAACACCCCAAACTATCATTTCAAATTATCAAGGCAAAAATTTCTTTCTATACACCTTCAAATTTAAATTTAATTTCTAAGGGCACCACCTTGGCCTTTTGTGGGGATGAGTTGTTAGAAGAGAGTGAGAGGTGGCACTCTAGTTGACATTTGTCATGCATGCAAGAAGCCTTAGGACTAGGCTAGAGGATAAGGTGACCAAAATGCCCTTAAGAATATATAACCTTATTCTCTCAAAGAGAATTCTTATTAAAAAGGAACAAAATAGAAATCACCCTTGGTTCTTCTAGTTCGTTGAGTAAAGGAAATAGAAGGGAGGCTTTGCTACAACAAAGGAGGAGATTAAAGGGAATAGAGGCAAGTATCACCTTGTTCTTGTTCTCTCTTTGAATCGTATTTGAGTACAAGTAGCATGTATGATCTTTCTTGGAAATTATTTGATTTTTCATTATAAGTACATGATTCCTTTTTCTTTATGGATAAATTAACATCATATTGGATCTGCATACTTAGAAAAATTTCTGGACTGCATACTTAGCCTGATTTACGAATGTTGGCTATTTTCGGCTTAGCCTCGCGTTTGGCAATTTTTAGCCTCGCGTTTGACTATTTCTGCTTCCTGTTTGACTATCCTTTTAGCCTCGCGTTTGGCCATTTGTAGCCTCGCGTTTGGCAATTTTTAGCCTCGCGTTTGACTATTTCTGCTTCCTGTTTGACTATCCTTTTAGCCTCGCGTTTGGCCATTTGTAGCCTCGCGTTTAGCAATTTTTAGCCTCGCGTTTGACTATTTCTGCTTCCTGTTTGACTATCTTTTTAGCCTCGCGTTTGGCAATTTTTAGCCTCGCGTTTGGCAATTTTTAGCCTCGCGTTTGACTATTTCTGCTTCCTGTTTGACTATCCTTTTAGCCTCGCGTTTGGCCATTTTTAGCCTCGCGTTTGGCAATTTTTAGCCTCGCGTTTGACTATTTCTGCTTCCTGTTTGACTATCTTTTTAGCCTCGCGTTTGGCAATTTTTAGCCTCGCGTTTGGCAATTTTTAGCCTCGCGTTTGACTATTTCTGCTTCCTGTTTGACTATCCTTTTAGCCTCGCGTTTGGCCATTTTTAGCCTCGCGTTTGGCAATTTTTAGCCTCGCGTTTGACTATTTCTGCTTCCTGTTTGACTATCCTTTTAGCCTCGCGTTTGGCCATTTTTAGCCTCGCGTTTGGCAATTTTTAGCCTCGCGTTTGACTATTTCTGCTGCCTGTTTGAATATCCATTTAGCCTCGCGTTTGGCCATTTTTAGCCTCACGTTTGGTAATTTTTAGTCTCGCGTTTGACTATTTCTGCTTCCTGTTTGTCTATCTTTTTAGCCTCGCGTTTGGCAATTTTTAGTCTCGCGTTTGACTATTTCTGCTTCCTGTTTGACTATCCTTTTAGCCTCGCGTTTGGCCATTTTTAGCCTCGCGTTTGGCAATTTTTAGCCTCGCGTTTGACTATTTCTGCTTCCTGTTTGACTATCCTTTTAGCCTCGCGTTTGGCAATTTTTAGCCTCGCGTTTGGCAATTTTTAGCCTCGCGTTTGACTATTTCTGCTTCCTGTTTGACTATCCTTTTAGCCTCGCGTTTGGCCATTTTTAGCCTCGCGTTTGGCAATTTTTAGCCTCGCGTTTGACTATTTTTGCTTCCTGTTTGACTATCCTTTTAGCCTCGCGTTTGGCCATTTTTAGCCTCTAGCCTCGCGTTTGACCATTTTTAGCCTCGCGTTTGGCAACGGATTTATACACTTGGCATGATTTGCGGATTTATAATAATATGACATGTGAATATCAACATGATACATGAAGGCAAGATTATTCATGATGACAAATTCTAGTATATGTATTACAAGACATGATTACAAGTTCTAGTATCCTTATTACAAGATAACAAGTTCTACTCTATTATACGACATGATAACAAGTTCTAGTATCTTTATTACAAGACATGATTACAAGTTCTAGTATCCTTATCACAAGTTCTAGTATCCTTATTACAGGATAACAAGTTCTAGTATTTTTATTACAAGACATGATTACAAGTTCTAGTATCCTTATCACAAGTTCTAGTATCCTTATTACAGGATAACAAAGTTCTAGTATTTTTATTACAAGACATGATTACAAGTTCTAGTATCCTTATTACACGACATGATAACAAGTTCTAGTATCTTTATTACAAGACATGATTACAAGTTCTAGTATCATTATTACATGACATGAAGCATCCTTATAATACATGTGTACATGATTCCAAATCTTGATTCTTGAATTCTTGATTCTTGTGAAATGATATGTGTACAATTTGACATGAGAGTCCACGTGTTTCCTTTAATTCACGCATATCATATGCATTACTAACATGGAAAAAACTACATGATGGATAGATAAGTACTGTATTGTACAAGGATCTTGTTGGCCAACTTCTTGATTAGGTGCTGAGGGCCTTTTACTAGCAGCACTGGGTGGTACAAAGCCACCGTCTGATACATGAGTCACCATATGGGTGATGCCCGTTACTTGTTTCATTTAACGGGGTCTGACTTGTAGCACCTAGCGGTGTGTCATGGTTCAGCGCCATGAGTTAGAGGCCGGGTCCCGGGTATGTACGGGCACTTGTACAATATGAGAAACTGCGCGCTATCTTATCCATCATTGAGTTTCAATTCCAACACTAACATGATATAGACCTGTTAAATTTTACATGAAGCTTGTGAATGACTTACATTGTTCTGGTTATATGCAACATGATTGATATTTACTTCGCTTACACTTGTCACCTTTACATAATTTGTTTTTATTTGAATGAATAGTCTTACTCAATTCATTTTCAGTATTCTCAAGATACGTTAGTACCAACGCAATTTATTTAATTCTTTTATTATTTGTACTGTGATAGTACACGTGTTTCTTGTTTTTGTGTTACTTGCTGGGTTTAATCCCTTGGGTTTTCTTAAGCCCAGATCACGAAAGTAGAGAAGGGGAGATTGCTCCAGACAACGATCCTTACTTCACCAACCAGGTCGAGTAGAGGATACTACTAGCACAATACTATTGGGGTACTTCGCACTTCTTGTTCTTGTCTCCTTTGTCACTTCTTGTTCTTGTTTCCTTTTTCTGGGCACTGCTTCAACTTGTAGTATTTAACTCTTTTGTGTAAATATTTAGAGCAGTGTGCCATTTTATGTAATCAACTCTCTTTATAAATGAAATCCTTTCAGTTTCAGACATGGTTATTCATCTTGACATGGCAGTAGTTACGGTTATTCCAAGATCATGGGACTGTTGGGTTATTTATAGTATTTATGCGGCGTCCCCTGTTTTGAGGAAGGAAGAAAAAAAAAAAAGAGCTGAATTGGGGGCGTTACAGATTTGGTATCAGAGCCTAGGTTTAGGTGGGAGACCATATGACTACTGCCACATGAAAACATGTCTAAGATACACTCTTGACACTTCTTCCTTATCTTTGATATCCATCAGATCTAGTATCGTGCCTATTTTATTGTTTCTAATTCATTTGGAATATCTATCTTGAAACTCCTTCTGATTAATCTTCCTTGGTCCGTCACAGAATGATGACGACCCAATCTTCTACTAGCGCAAGCCCAAATCCAACGAGTGAAGAATCTGAGCTTAGAAATATGGTACAAAGGGTAGCACAAACGCAACAAACCACAATAATGATATTAGAAAGGATATTGCAGTGCCAAAAACAAGAGAGAATCAAAATGGTGAACCTTCTAAGGGTGGCGAATAAGAGGTCAGTAGCATTTAAAGGGTCATATAGGCAAGGAGCAAACCCATCGGCCAGGAAATTTGATGGCACACCAACAAAGAAGCAGGTGATGCCGAATCGAGGTATAGTAATATGTAATTATTGTCATAAACCAGGACATATCAAGAAAATGTGTAGAAGAGCTCAAGGGTTGTGTCTGGTGTGCGGATCCACTAGTCATCAGTTGAGAGATTGCCCAAAAACTCAACAGTCGGCAAAAACTAAGGTCCCATGTCAGGCAAAGGACATACCAACAAGCATATCAACCCAGAAGATTTCAGGACCAGATCAGAAAGGGCTTTTGAAAAACTAACAACAAACTCATGCCAGCACTCGAGGAGAAACAGAATGGAGGAAATGGTAAGTTAAGCTGATGAATGTGGAGAAAGTTCAAACCACTGTAGGAGTCGTGGCAGGTATAATTTTAGTTGGCAATATACCGGCCATTGTTTTATTTGATTCCGGAGCGTTACATAGTTTCATCACTAGCATATTTGTTTCCCACAATTTTATCGATTTTACTATCTTACCTGCGAGGTGGGATATTAAGACCAGGAATGATAGTATCATAACCAATAAAGAGTATAGATTGTATTCCTTGGTGATTAATGAATTTTGTGCCAACTTATTAGTTATTAGTGGAGGATAATATGATGTTATCTTAGGTATTGATTGGTTGAGAACCTTCCATGCAGTAATAGGTTGTAGAAGAAGGAATGATCTCAGTAGTGTCAGAATTCTTAAATATATTTTCTGAAGAAATACCTGAACTACCACCAGCAAGGATAGTAGAATTTACTATTGATATTATACCTGGAGCTGAACCAGTTTGTAAGCCACCTTATTGAATGGGGATTGCAGAACTAGAATAAGTCAAGAAGCAAGTGGGCGAGTTAATGAAATTGGGTTTTATAAGACCCAGTGTGTCACCTTGGGGAGCTCCAGTATTATTAGTATGAAAGAAGGACGGGAGTAAAAGGTTATGCGTAGACTATAGAGGATTGAATGCAGTAACAATTAAGAATAAATATCTATCGCCAAGAATAACTGATCTGTTCGATCAACTTGGAGGAGCGAAGGTATTCTCAAGAATAGATTTTCGTTCAGGATTTCGTCAAGTAAGAGTCCGAACAGAAGATATCCCAAAGACTGCATTTAGAACCAGACATGGTCATTATGAATATTTAGTGATGCCATTTGGGGTAACTAATGCTCCAGCAGTGTTTATGAATTTGATGAACCATATTTTTACTCAGTATTTGGACAAATTTGTGGTGGTGTTTATTGATGATATATTGATCTACTCTACGAATAGAGAAGAGCACGTTAAACATTTGAGAATAGCATTACAAACTTTAAGGGAACAAAGGCTATACGGAAAATTGAGCAAATGTGAATTTTGGTTGAATAAAATTGCTTTCTTGGGTCATATAATATCTGAAGATGGTGTATCAGCAGATCCTAAAAAGATAGAGGCTGTGATGGATTGGCCTGTACCGAAATCAGTATTAAAAATTCAAAAATTTCAAGAGATGACTGGGTATTACATAAGGTTTGTACAAAACTTTACAAAAATCATATCTCCTTTGACTAAATTAATTAGGAAAGGAGGAGAATATGTCAAAATAGAGGAATGCGATAAGACATTTGAAGAATTAAGATGGAGACTGACAACAGTGTCAGTGCTAGTAATTCCGGACAATACTGGAGGTATGAAAGTTTGTAATGATTTTTTTTTAGTTAGGGATTATGATATATGTTGGTACAGAGTGGAAAAATAATTAAATTTGGATCTTACCTTTAAGTTTCCAAGAAAGGTAAAATAAAAAAAAAAGAAAATGATTCCATACTTGTGTTTCTTTTAGAAGATTGGGGAGACTAAATATAAGAGATAGGACCTTGAGTATGCAGTTCTAAGGGAAGAAGAATAATTAAGAACAATTGGTATTGGTAGACTTGGCGGAGTAAATATAGTTGATGAGATTAAATAGGCAAGCGAACTAGAAGATTTGGAACAATTCACGGAAAGGTAAATGTAAGGATACAAAGAGATCTTAGAAGGCTGAGAATTAGTCGATTGAAAGTAGATGATAAATTATAATTAAAGAAGACAAATTTTTATCAAGTCAGAACACGACCATATATCTTGGTACTCAAGTTAAAACTTATCTTCCCAAACAATTGTCTTATTTCATTACTTTTGTTGATCAATCCCATTTGACATTTTAAATCTTCCATCTGCACTTTATTTCAATGTAGTCCATGTTTTCAAAATTTTTTTTTTTGTATATCACAAGTCTTATCGAGACAGTGAGGCAATTGTAGAGATTTATTCTCTGGCGCCAACAATTGCAGCCACTTGATAGGACAATCTTGTGTAATTGAAATTTTGTAATTAACCATAAAGTCATTTCCAATCTTGTATTTTTACCATTCACTATTATATTACATCAACATTGTAATAATTGAGGTTCATTTTCTCTTCTAATGTCTGTCACAACTAGGTAATAGGACCACATAAGATCTTTATCACTTGTATCTTTCCCATTGATTAATCAGTATAGCGTGGCACCCTGAATTAGTAACAGTTATTCTTGATTAAACTTTATCCTGCATTTATAAATAAATTGGAAATCTTGTCTATCCAATATCATTCCTATCAAAGACAGAAAAATTTTCATCATGTATTTTGTGTATCATAAATAAAGAGACGCTTAGATGAAAGTCCAAAATAGTGACTCTATCAAAAGTAGACGAATTCTAATATGGAATGCACGATGACTAAGGGACTATACTCGAGAATATGAGGACGACATCAGAATTTCATGATCATGCATGTTACTTGAATTTATTTTTACATGACAATAAATACTTGGGTACACTGACATAGTTTTGAATTGGAATTTCGAGGACGAAATTCTTTTATTAGGTAGGTAGAATGTAACACCCCAAACTATCATTTCAAATTATCAAGGCAACAGTTTCTTTCTATACACCTTCAAATTTAAATTTAATTTCTAAGGGCACCACCTTGGCCTTTTGTGGGGATGAGTTGTTAGAAGAGAGTGAGAGGTGGCACTCTAGTTGACATTTGTCATGCATGCAAGAAGCCTTAGGACTAGGCTAGAGGATAAGGTGACCAAAATGCCCTTAAGAATATATAACCTTATTCTCTCAAAGAGAATTCTTATTAAAAAGGAACAAAATAGAAATCACCCTTGGTTCTTCTAGTTCGTTGAGTAAAGGAAATAGAAGGGAGGTTTTGCTACAACAAAGGAGGAGATTAAAGGGAATAGAGGCAAGTATCACCTTGTTCTTATTCTCTCTTTGAATCGTATTTGAGTACAAGTAGCATGTATGATCTTTCTTGGAAATTATTTGATTTTTCATTATAAGTACATGATTCCTTTTTCTTTATGGATAAATTCACATCATATTGGATCTGCATACTTAGAAAAATTTCTGGACTGCATACTTAGCCTGACTTACGAATGTTGGCTATTTTCGGCTTAGCCTCGTGTTTGGCAATTTTTAGCCTCGCGTTTGACTATTTCTGCTTCCTGTTTGACTATCCTTTTAGCCTCGCGTTTGGCCATTTTTTGCCTCGCGTTTGGCAATTTTTAGCCTCGCGTTTGACTATTTCTGCTTCCTGTTTGACTATCTTTTTAGCCTCGCGTTTGGCAATTTTTAGCCTCGCGTTTGGCAATTTTTAGCCTCGCGTTTGACTATTTCTGCTTCCTGTTTGACTATCCTTTTAGCCTCGCGTTTGGCCATTTTTAGCCTCGCGTTTGGTAATTTTTAGCCTCGCGTTTGACTATTTCTGCTTCCTGTTTGACTATCTTTTTAGCCTCGCGTTTGGCAATTTTTAGCCTCGCGTTTGGCAATTTTTAGCCTCGCGTTTGACTATTTCTGCTTCCTGTTTGACTATCCTTTTAGCCTCGCGTTTGGCCATTTGTAGCCTCGCGTTTGGCAATTTTTAGCCTCGCGTTTGACTATTTCTGCTTCCTGTTTGACTATCCTTTTAGCCTCGCGTTTGGCAATTTTTAGCCTCGCGTTTGGCAATTTTTAGCCTCCCGTTTGACTATTTTTGCTTCCTGTTTGACTATCCTTTTAGCCTCGCGTTTGGCCATTTTTAGCCTCGCGTTTGGCAATTTTTAGCCTCGCGTTTGACTATTTCTGCTTCCTGTTTGACTATCCTTTTAGCCTCGCGTTTGGCCATTTTTAGCCTCGCGTTTGGCAATTTTTAGCCTCGCGTTTGACTATTTCTGCTTCCTGTTTGACTATCCTTTTAGCCTCGCGTTTGGCCATTTTTAGCCTCGTGTTTGACCATTTTTAGCCTCGCGTTTGGCAACGGATTTATACACTTGGCATGATTTGCGGATTTATGATAATATGACATGTGAATATCAACATGATACATGAAGGCAAGATTATTCATGATGACAAATTCTAGTATCTGTATTACAATACATGATTACAAGTTCTAGTATCCATATTACAAGTTCTAGTATCCTTATTACAGGATAACAAGTTCTAGTACTCTATTACACGACATGATAACAAGTTCTAGTATCTTTATTACAAGACATGATTATAAGTTCTAGTATCCTTATCACAAGTTCTAGTATCCTTATTACAGGATAACAAGTTCTAGTATTTTTATTACAAGATATGATTACAAGTTCTAGTATCCTTATCACAAGTTCTAGTATCCTTATTACAGGATAACAAGTTCTAGTATTTTTATTACAAGACATGATTACAAGTTCTAGTATCCTTATTACACGACATGATAACAAGTTCTAGTATCTTTATTACAAGACATGATTACAAGTTCTAGTATCATTATTACATGACATGAAGCATCCTTATAATACATGTGTACATGATTCCAAATCTTGATTCTTGAACTCTTGATTCTTGTGAAATGATATGTGTACAATTTGACATGAGAGTCCACGTGTTTCCTTTAATTCACGCATATCATATGCATTACTAACATGGAAAAAACTACATGATGGATAGATAAGTACTGTATTGTATAAGGATCTTGTTGGCCAACTTCTTGATTAGGTGCTGAGGGCCTTTTACTAGCAGCACTGGGTGGTACTGAGCCACCGTCTGATACATGAGTCACCATATGGGTGATGCCCGTTACTTGTTTCATTTAACGGGGTCTGACTTATAGCACCTAGCGGTGTGTCATGGTTCAGCGCCATGAGTTAGAGGCCGGGTCCCGGGTATGTACGGGCACTTGTACAATATGAGAAACTGCGCACTATCTTATCCATCATTGAGTTTCAATTCCAACACTAACATGATATAGACCTGTTAAATTTTACATGAAGCTTGTGAATGACTTACATTGTTCTGGTTATATGCAACATGATTGATATTTACTTCGCTTACACTTGTCACCTTTACATAATTTGTTTTTATTTGAATGAATAGTCTTACTCAATTCATTTTCAGTATTCTCAAGATACGTTAGTACCAACGCAATTTATTTAATTCTTTTATTATTTGTACTGTGATAGTACACGTGTTTCTTGTTTTTGTGTTACTTGCTGGGTTTAATCCCTTGGGTTTTCTTAAGCCCAGATCACGAAAGTAGAGAAGGGGAGATTGCTCCAGACAACGATCCTTACTTCACCAACCAGGTCGAGTAGAGGATACTACTAGCACAATACTATTGGGGTACTTCGCACTTCTTGTTCTTGTCTCCTTTGTCACTTCTTGTTCTTGTTTCCTTTTTCTGGGCACTGCTTCAACTTGTAGTATTTAACTCTTTTGTGTAAATATTTAGAGCAGTGTGCCATTTTATGTAATCAACTCTCTTTATAAATGAAATCCTTTCAGTTTCAGACATGGTTACTCATCTTGACATGGCAGTAGTTACGGTTATTCCAAGATCATGGGACTGTTGGGTTATTTATAGTATTTAAGCGGCGTCCCCTGTTTTGAGGAAGGAAGAAAAACAAAAAAAAGAGCTGAATTGGGGGCGTTACAGGAATTTATACGAAGGCGCTCGTGGCTGGTTCCATTTTGCAGCGGGCGGGACCGAAGCTGAATTCTCCTTGCCCCAGAAGGTGCCAGAATTGGCCATGACCCTCAGCTCCTGCAATTGGTTCAACATTGCGAATGCTGACGTGCCTGGCTTCTCTCTCAATCGCAGTTGTTGCAAAAAGATTGAAGCCCTCTATATTAGCCGTCAGGGTGCTTCTAGGGTAAGTGTAACGCCCCCACTTCAGCTCTACCTTTTTGCTCCTTTTTTTTTTTTTTTTTTTTTTTAAGTGGGCGACATTACTTAATACTATGAATAACTCAACAGTCCCATGATCTTGGAATAACCGTAACTACTGCCATGTCAAAATGAATAACCATGTCTGAAACTGAAAGGATTTCATTTATACAGAGAGTTGATTACATAGAATGGCACACTGCTCTAAATATTTACACAAAAGAGTTAAATACTACAAGTTAAAGCAGTGCCCAGAAAAAGGAAATAAGAACAAGAAGTGACAAAGGAGACAAGAACAAGAAGTGCGAAGTACCCCAATAGTATTGTGCTAGTAGTATCCTCTACTCGACCTGGTTGGTGAAGTAAGGATCGTTGTCTGGAGCAATCTCTCCTTCTCTTCTTTGGTGATCTGGGCTTAAGAAAACCCAGGGGATTAAACCCAGCAAGTAACACAAAAACAAGATACACGTGTACTTTCACAGTACAAATAAATAAAAGAATAAATAAATTACGTTGATACAATCGTATCTTAAGAATGCTGAAAATGAATTGAGTAAGACTATTCATTCAAATAGCAGAAACAAATCATGTAAAGGTGACAAGTGTAAGCGAAGTAAATATCAATCATGTTGCATATAACCAGAACAATGTAAATCATTCACAAGCTTCGATATCAATCATGTTGCATGTAACCAGAACAATGTAAATCATTCACAAGCTTCGTGTAAAATTTAATAGGTCCATGTCATGTTAGTGTTGGAATTGAAACTCAATGATGGATAAGATAGCGCGCAGTTTCTCATATTGTACAAGTGCCCGTGCATACCCGGGACCCGGCCTCTAATTCATGGCGCTGAACCATGACACACCGCTAGGTGCTACAAGTCAGATCCCGTTAAATGAAACAAGTAACGGGCATCACCCATATGGTGACTCATGTATCAGATGGTGGCTCAGTACCACCCAATGCTGCTAGTAAAAGGCCCTCAGCACCTAATCAAGAAGTTGGCCAACAAGATCCTTGTACAATACAGTACTTATCTATCCATCATGTAGTTTTTCCCATGTTAGTAATGCATATGATATGCGTGAATTAAAGGAAACACGTGGACCCTCATGTCAAATTGTACACATATCATTTCACAAGAATCAAGAGTTCAAGAATCAAGATTTGGAATCATGTACACATGTATTATAAGGATGCTTCATGTCATGTAATAATGATACTAGAACTTGTAATCATGTCTTGTAATAAAAATACTAGAACTTGTTATCCTGTAATAAGAATACTAGAACTTGTGATAAGGATACTAGAACTTGTAATCATGTCTTGTAATAAAGATACTAGAACTTGTTATCATGTCGTGTAATAGAGTACTAGAACTTGTTATCCTGTAATAAGGATACTAGAACTTGTAATATGGATACTAGAACTTGTAATCATGTCTTGTAATACAGATACTAGAATTTGTCATCATGAATAATCTTGCCTTCATGTATCATGTTGATATTCACATGTCATATTATCATAAATCCGCAAATCATGCCAAGTAAGGATACTAGAACTTGTAATATGGATACTAGAACTTGTTATCATGTCTTGTAATACAGATACTAGAATTTGACATCATGAATAATCTTGCCTTCATGTATCATGTTGATATTCACATGTCATATTATCATAAATCCGCAAATCATGCCAAGTGTATAAATCCGTTGCCAAACGCGAGGTTAAAAATGGCCAAACGCGAGGCTAAAGGGATAGTCAAACAGGAAGCAGAAATAGTCAAACGCGAGGCTAAAAATTGCCAAACGCGAGGCTAAAAATGGCCAATCGCGAGGCTAAAAGGATAGTCAAACAGGAAGCATAAATAGTCAAACGCGAGGCTAAAAATTGCCAAACGCGAGGCTAAAAATTGCCAAACGCGAGGCTAAAGGGATAGTCAAACAGGAAGCAGAAATAGTCAAACGCGAGGCTAAAAATTGCCAAACGCGAGGCTAAAAATTGCCAAACGCGAGGCTAAAAAGATAGCCAAACAGGAAGCAGAAATAGTCAAACGCGAGGCTAAAAATTGCCAAACGCGAGGCTAAAAATTGCCAAATGCGAGGCTAAAAAGATAGTCAAACAGGAAGCAGAAATAGTCAAACGCGAGGCTAAAAATTGCCAAACGCGAGGCTAAGCCGAAAATAACCAATCATTCGTAAATCAGGCTAAGTATGCAGTCCAGAAATTTTTCTAAGTATGCAGATCCAATATGATGTGAATTTATCCATAAAGAAAAAGGAATCATGTACTTATAATAAAAATCAAATAATTTTCAAGAAAGATCATACATGCTACTTGTACTCAAATACGATTCAAAGAGAGAACAAAAACAAGGTGATACTTGCCTCTATTCCTTTTAATCTCCTCCTTTATTTTAGCAAAGCCTCCCTTCTGTTTTCTTTACTTCAACGAACTAGAAGAACCAAGGGTAAAGAGTGATTTTTATTTTGTACTTTTGATCCGAATTCTCTTTGAGAGAATAAGGTTATATATGCCTAAGGGTATTTTGGTCACCTTGTCCTCTAGCCTAACCCTAAGGCTTCTTGCATGCATGACAAATGGCAACTAGAGTGCCACCTCTCACCCTCTTTTAACAACTCATCCCCACAAAAGGCCAAGGTGGTGCCCTTAGAAATTAAATTTAAATTTGAAGGTGTATAGAAAGAAAACTTTGCTTTAATAATTTGAAATGATAGTTTGGGGTGTTACATTCTACCCACCTAATAAAAGAATTTCGTCCTCGAAATTCCAATTTTAAAAGGTATACTATTATATACCGGTACGTGTTGTCATATAAAAATAGACTCAACTTACATACCTGATAATGAAAATAGGTACGGGTATTTTGTTTTGATATCGCCTTCAAGTTCCCAAGTGGAGTCCCCAGGTGATTGTGCATCCCATGAAACAAGGACCAATGGTATCACTTTGTTCTTTAGGATTTTCTCCCGTCGATCAATGATTGCTACAGGTTGTTTCTCATACTTTAGATCGGATCTCAGATCCACCTCGGATAAGTCCACAGCCTTATGTTCATTGCCCAAGCACTTCCTTAATTGCGACACATGGAATACATCATGAATAGTTTCCATCTCAGACGGTAATGATAATCTGTATGCAAGATTCCCGATTCTTTCTGTAATTTCAAATGGTCCAATATATCTTGGACTAAGTTTTCCCTTCTTACCGAATCTAATCACTCCCTTTATTGGCGATATCTTGATAAATACCTTATCTCCTATTTCAAACTCCAATGATTTTCTACGTCGATCTGCCCATTTCTTTTGTCTATCTTGTGCAGCTTTCATATGTTCCCTAATAACCTTTACTTGCTCTGTTGCTTGAGTAATTAATTCAGGTCCCAAAATGCTCCGCTCTCCAACCTCGTTCCAACATAATGGAGATCTACATTTCCTGCCATACAAAGCCTCAAATGGTGCCATTTTGATACTCTCTTGATAGCTATTATTGTAGGAAAACTCCGCCATATATAAATGGTCTTCCCAAGATCCTCCAAAATCTAGCATACATGCTCTAAGCATGTCTTCAAGTATTTGGATAGTTCGTTCTGATTGTCCATCTGTTTGTGGGTGATATGCTGAAGACAAGTCTAAATGTGTTCCTAAACTATCCATCAATTTCTTCCAGTATTGTGATCTAAATCTTGTATCTCTATCTGAGACAATTCTAAATGGGACTCCATGTAACCTCACCACTTCCTGCATGAATCTTTTTGCTAATGCTTCTGTTGACTGACCAACCCTAAATGGGATAAAATGAGCTGACTTGGTCAGTCAGTCCACTACCACCCAAATCGCATTATTACTTTTGGTGCTCCTTGGTAATCCCGTAACAAAATCCATTGATATTTGTTCCCACTTCCATTCTGGAATTGTTAAGGGTTGAAGTAATCCAGCTATTTTCTGATGTTCGACCTTCACTTGTTGGCAAGTAGAATACATGGATACATATCTTGCAATTTCTTTCTTCATGCCCGGCCACCAGAAGTACCTCTTCATATCCTTGTACATTTTATTGCCTCCGGGATGAATGGAATATACTGATTTATGAGCTTCTTCTAAAACTCTCTTCCTCATCTCTCCCTTGGGCACCCATAACCTCTCCCTGAATCTAATAGTCCCATCTGAGTGTATCTTCATCTCAGGCCTCTTGCCTGTCTCAATTTTGCTCTTTAACCTTTGGAAGCTTTCATCATCAACTTGGGCTTGCTTGATCTGCTCTATCAAGGGTGACTGTAGTCGTATTTCCATAAGTTGTGCTATCATTCCTGGTAGAATTATTTCCAAATCCATCCTTTGTATTTCTGCCAACAATTCCTTTTGTTGAGTCAATCTTTCTATTGCAGGTCTTCTACTCAGAGCATCTGGCACTATATTGATCCTTCCTGGATGATATTTAATTTCCAAGTCATAATCTGCCACTAACTCTAACCATCGTCTCTGTCTCATATTTAGTTCCTTTTGAGTGAAAATATATTTCAAACTTTTATGGTCAGTGTACACTCCACCCTTTGTCCTAGTAAGTAATGTCTCCAAATTTTCAAAGCATGAATTATTGATGCTAGTTCCAAGTCGTGAGTGGGATAATTTCTTTCATGAGATTTTAATTGTCTTGATGCAAACTCAATCACTCTTTCATGTTGAGTCAACACGCATCCCAGTCCTAGTTTTGAAGCATCACTATAGATTTTCATTCCTCCAGTGTTATCTGGAATTGCTAACACAGGTGATGTTGTCAGTCTTAGTTTCAATTCTTCAAATGCCTTATCGCATTCCTCTATTTTGACATATTCTCCTCCTTTCCTAATTAATTTAGTCAAAGGAGATATGATTTTTGTAAAGTTTTGTACAAACCTTATGTAATACCCAGTCATCTCTTGAAATTTTTGAATTTCTAATACTGATTTCGGTACAGGCCAATCCATCACAGCCTCTATCTTTTTAGGATCTGCTGATATACCATCATCAGATATTATATAACCCAAGAAAGCAATTTTTTTTCAACCAAAATTCACAATTATTCAATTTTTCGTATAGCCTTTGTTTCCTTAAAGTTTGTAAAGCCATCCTCAAATGTTTAACGTGCTCTTCTCTATTCGTAGAGTAGATCAATATATCATCAATAAACACTAGCACAAATTTATCTAAATACTTGAGCAAAAACATGATTCATCAAATTCATAAACACTGCTGGAGCATTAGTTACCCCAAATAGCATCACTAAATATTCATAATGACCATGTCTGGTTCTAAATGCAGTCCTTAGGATATCTTCTGTTCGGACTCTTACTTGATGAAATCCGGAACGAAGATCTATTCTTGAGAATACCTTCGCTCCTCCAAGTTGATCAAATAGATCAGTAATCCTTGGCAATGGGTATTTATTCTTAATTGTTACTGTATTCAAACCTCTGTAATCTATACATAACCTTTTACTCCCGTCCTTCTTTCCTACCAATAGTACTGGAGCTCCCCAAGGTGACACACTGGGTCTTATAAAACCCAATTTCATTAACTCATCCACTTGCTTCTTGACTTCTTCTAGCTCTGCAATCCCCATTCGATAAGGTGGTTTACAAACTGGTTCAGCTCCAGGGATAATATCAATAGTAAATTCTACTATCCTTGCTGGTGGTAGTCCAGGTATCTCTTCAAGAAAAATATCCAAGAATTCTGATACTACTGGGATCATCCCTTCTCCTATTCCCATAGCTTCCAAAACTCCTCCCTTTGGAAACACCTTTGATTTAGCTGGTTCTAGGGATTGGCTTCCACTGACAAATTCAAATTCTGGACAGTCAGGAATCTGGAATACTACTCTCCTTCTCCTACAGTCTATCACTGCATAGAAGGTGCTCATCCAATCCATGCCTATGATAACATCATATCCTCCTCGACTAATAACTAGTAGATTGGCATAAAATTCCTTACCATCAATTACTAATGGACATAGTTTACACTCTTTATTAGTCATGATACTACCATTCCCGGTCTCAATATTCCACCCCGCAGGTAAGATAGTGAAATCAATAAGATTACGGGAAACAAACATGCTAGTGATGAAACTGTGTGATGCTCCAGAATCAAATAAAACAATGGCCGGTATATTGCCAACTAAAATTATACCTGCCACGACTCCTACAGTGGTTTGAACTTTCTCCACATTCATCAGCTTAACTTACCATTTCCTCCATTCTGTTCCTCCTCGGGTGCTGGCATGAGTTTGTTGTTAGTTTTTCAAAAGCCCTTTCTGATCTGGTCCTGAAATCTTCTGGGTTGATATGCTTGTTGGTCTGTCCTTTGCCTGACATGGGACCTTAGCTTTTGCCGACTATTGAGTTTTTGGGCAATCTCTCAACTGATGACTAGTGGATCCGCACACCAGACACAACCCTTGAGCTCTTCTACACATTTTCTTGATATGTCCTGGTTTATGACGATAATTACATATTACTATACCTCGATTCGGCATCACCTGCTTCCTTGTTGGTGTGCCATGAAATTTCCTGGCCGATGGGTTTGCTCCTTGCCTATATGACCCTTTAAATGCTACTGACCACTTATTCGTCACCCTTAGAATGTTCACCATTTTGATTCTCTCTTGTTTTTGGCACTGCAATATCCTTTCTAATATCATTATTGTGGTTTGTTGCGTTTGTACTACCCTTTGTACCATATTTCTAAGCTCAGACTCTTCACTCATTGGATTTGGGTTTGCGCTAGTAGAAGCTTGGGTCGTCATCATTCTGTGACGGACCAAGGAAGATTAATCAGATGGAATTTCAAGATAGATATTCCAAATGAATTGAAACAATAAAATAGGCACGATACTAGATTTGATGGATATCAAGGATAAGGAAGAAGTGTCAAGAGTGTATCTTAGACATGTTTTCATGTGGCAGTAGTCATATGGTCTCCCACCTAAACCTAGGCTCTGATACCAAAACTGTAACGCCCCCACTTCGGCTCTACCTTTTTGCTCCTTTTTTTTTTTTTTAAGTGGGCGACATTACTTAATACTATGAATAACTCAACAGTCCCATGATCTTGGAATAACCGTAACTACTGCCATGTCAAGATGAATAACCATGTCTGAAACTGAAAGGATTTCATTTATACAGAGAGTTGATTACATAGAATGGCACACTGCTCTAAATATTTACACAAAAGAGTTAAATACTACAAGTTAAAGCAGTGCCCAGAAAAAGGAAACAAGAACAAGAAGTGACAAAGGAGACAAGAACAAGAAGTGCGAAGTACCCCAATAGTATTGTGCTAGTAGTATCCTCTACTCGACCTGGTTGGTGAAGTAAGGATCGTTGTCTGGAGCAATCTCTCCTTCTCTTCTTTCGTGATCTGGGCTTAAGAAAACCCAAGGGATTAAACCCAGCAAGTAACACAAAAACAAGATACACGTGTACTTTCACAGTACAAATAAATAAAAGAATAAATAAATTACGTTGATACAATCGTATCTTAAGAATGCTGAAAATGAATTGAGTAAGACTATTCATTCAAATAGCAGAAACAAATCATGTAAAGGTGACAAGTGTAAGCGAAGTAAATATCAATCATGTTGCATATAACCAGAACAATGTAAATCATTCACAAGCTTCGATATCAATCATGTTGCATGTAACCAGAACAATGTAAATCATTCACAAGCTTCGTGTAAAATTTAATAGGTCCATGTCATGTTAGTGTTGGAATTGAAACTTAATGATGGATAAGATAGCGCGCAGTTTCTCATATTGTACAAGTGCCCGTGCATACCCGGGACCCGGCCTCTAATTCATGGCGTTGAACCATGACACACCGCTAGGTGCTACAAGTCAGATCCCGTTAAATGAAACAAGTAACGGGCATCACCCATATGGTGACTCATGTATCAGATGGTGGCTCAGTACCACCCAGTGCTGCTAGTAAAAGGCCATCAGCACCTAATCAAGAAGTTGGCCAACAAGATCCTTGTACAATACAGTACTTATCTATCCATCATGTAGTTTTTCCCATGTTAGTAATGCATATGATATGCGTGAATTAAAGGAAACACGTGGACCCTCATGTCAAATTGTACACATATCATTTCACAAGAATCAAGAGTTCAAGAATCAAGATTTGGAATCATGTACACATGTATTATAAGGATGCTTCATGTCATGTAATAATGATACTAGAACTTGTAATCATGTCTTGTAATAAAAATACTAGAACTTGTTATCCTGTAATAAGAATACTAGAACTTGTGATAAGGATACTAGAACTTGTAATCATGTCTTGTAATAAAGATACTAGAACTTGTTATCATGTCGTGTAATAGAGTACTAGAACTTGTTATCCTGTAATAAGGATACTAGAACTTGTAATATGGATACTAGAACTTGTAATCATGTTTTGTAATACAGATACTAGAATTTGTCATCATGAATAATCTTGCCTTCATGTATCATGTTGATATTCATATGTCATATTATCATAAATCCGCAAATCATGCCAAGTAAGGATACTAGAACTTGTAATATGGATACTAGAACTTGTTATCATGTCTTGTAATACAGATACTAGAATTTGTCATCATGAATAATCTTACCTTCATGTATCATGTTGATATTCACATGTCATATTATCATAAATCCGCAAATCATGCCAAGTGTATAAATCCGTTGCCAAACGCGAGGTTAAAAATGGCCAAACGCGAGGCTAAAGGGATAGTCAAATAGGAAGCAGAAATAGTCAAACGCGAGGCTAAAAATTGCCAAACGCGAGGCTAAAAATGGCCAAACGCGAGGCTAAAAGGATAGTCAAACAGGAAGCAGAAATAGTCAAACGCGAGGCTAAAAATTGCCAAACGCGAGGCTAAAAATGGCCAAACGCGAGGCTAAAGGGATAGTCAAACAGGAAGCAGAAATAGTCAAACGCGAGGCTAAAAATTGCCAAACGCGAGGCTAAAAATTGCCAAACGCGAGGCTAAAAAGATAGTCAAACAGGAAGCAGAAATAGTCAAACGCGAGGCTAAAAATTGCCAAACGCGAGGCTAAAAATTGCCAAACGCGAGGCTAAAAATTGCCAAACGTGAGGCTAAAAAGATAGTCAAACAGGAAGCAGAAATAGTCAAACGCGAGGCTAAAAATTGCCAAACGCGAGGCTAAGCCGAAAATAACCAATCATTCGTAAATCAGGCTAAGTATGCAGTCCAGAAATTTTTCTAAGTATGCAGATCCAATATGATGTGAATTTATCCATAAAGAAAAAGGAATCATGTACTTATAATAAAAATCAAATAATTTTCAAGAAAGATCATACATGCTACTTGTACTCAAATACGATTCAAAGAGAGAACAAAAACAAGGTGATACTTGCCTCTATTCCTTTTAATCTCCTCCTTTATCTTAGCAAAGCCTCCCTTCTGTTTTCTTTACTTCAACGAACTAGAAGAACCAAGGGTAAAAAGTGATTTTTATTTTGTACTTTTGATCCGAATTCTCTTTGAGAGAATAAGGTTATATATGCCTAAGGGTATTTTGGTCACCTTGTCCTCTAGCCTAACCCTAAGGCTTCTTGCATGCATGACAAATGGCAACTAGAGTGCCACCTCTCACCCTCTTTTAACAACTCATCCCCACAAAAGGCCAAGGTGGTGCCCTTAGAAATTAAATTTAAATTTGAAGGTGTATAGAAAGAAAACTTTGCTTTAATAGTTTGAAATGATAGTTTGGGGTGTTACAGTAAGGATAAAAGGAATGGAAGAATTCCTTGGCGCTGCGGCTGAGCCTTCGGACATCAGCGAATCAGACGATGATGCCGGTGATGATGATGATGATGCTGGTGCTGGTGGAGTTCCTCAGCCTATTGTCAGTCGTTCCCTGAGCCCAACTCTCAAACGCCGCGGCACTTTAAAGAAAAGGCCGAGTAAGAAGCAAAAACTGGCACAGGAAACTTTGATAGCCCCCCAAGAAGTGGCTATCAAACTTGCTTCCGACTTGTTGGCTTCAGCTGTACCCCCAGCGTTGGCAAGGGAGGATGAACCTGCCAAAGCTCCAAGTGTTGCTGAGATTTCAGCTCCTTCGGCCGTAGAGCCTGTGGCAGAACCTGGGGCGCAACTAACGGATAGCGAGACGGGTACACTGCTGGAAACGACAATGGCTCCCCCTTTAAGTCCGACAACTGGACTTGTATCGCCTGGTATGGCCTTTAGCATTTTATCTTTTGCCCGTTATTATTTTAACGTAACACTGCTTTTCTGGTCTTCTGAAATGCAGGTGATCAACTTCTTTCGCCAATGCACTCGACTACCCAAGTAGAGTCTGACGATAGAATGGACTATTCTGGCTCTGTTGGTGGTGTAGGTAGCTTTGCTAGTGAGTTTGCGACTGATTATTCCACACCGGCTCCTGCCTCTGTTTCCTCTTCAATTCCCCCAATTGACGAATTGGGAAGTGACGAGAGAACTGAGATTATTATCGCAGCTACTGCTAATGAGGCTACACCTTCTCCTAGCATGCCATCTCCAACACCCGTTTGCTCTACTGAGACATTTCCCACGGTCGTTGGCGTGCCTTCTCAGTCAGCGATTTTAACGTCGTCTGTTGTCGTGGCTGCTAAGATACCTGCAACTCTTCCGACTCCAAGCCTTCCAGCAGGGGAGGAGAATAATTTAAAATTCTCGTTCGAAGATGCTTCTCCCACCGAAGGAGTTTCAGGCGAAGTGGTCCCATCTTCTCTTCCTGTTGGTGGGGGTACCCAAGTGATCTGTACCGACGGTACTTCGTCTGGGGTCTCCAGTTCTTCCAGATCTGCACTGGCTCTACTGGTCCCTCAGATCATGAATTTAATGCAGGGACGGACTTCCTCTTCTCCAATCCCAGCCACTACTGCTCCCTCGCTCACGACACCTGTTTTGGCATTTCCTACTTTGCCTACCGACACTGCAAATCCTCTTGAAAGACTTTTCGGCTTCACTGTCGAGGATTTTATATATTTGTTAAGAAGATGTGTCGAGATGGTTCTTGCTGGCCACGATTCCTTCAACTTCGCACGTCCACTGTTACTCCGGTATTTAGGAAATATCGATGAATTCGGTGGACAAGATCGAGCAGCTCCATACCGGGCCCGCCTTGCAGCTTTAGAAGAGCAGGTGACCACGCTACACACACTCCGTCAGGCGGATGTGGAGGCGATCACTGAGATAGAGCTGGCGCGGCTTCGAGCAGAATCCTTATCTCGAAGAAATATTTTAAGGCAGCAGGAGGAGATATGGTCTCAGGAGCTGATAGAGCTCCAGGCCAGTCGGGAATCCGTTATTGGCGACCTGCAGAGGGTAAACTTTGGAATTGAGGAAGGTCAGGCGGCCATCTCTAAAGCCCAGGAGACGATTGCGAGGGCTCGGGCCATCTTGATAGAAAATGAACTCCGATTAGGAGAATCTGTCAAGAAACGGGAGATGTTGCTTGTCCAGCAGGAGCAGATTCAGCAGGAATAGATGGCCAGGAATCGTGCCATAGAAGAATCTCGTCAGCAACAACTTTCAATAAGTGATGATGAGTTGCGTAGGCAAGCTCAGCAAACCATTGAGGCTTCTCATCGTAGAAATTTGGACGAGACAACAAACCAATTGAGACTTCTGGGAGGCCAATAGTTTCATCTCTCTTTACACTTTTATCTTCCTTGTAATAAGAACTTTGTAAACAGGAGAGAGATAACTTTACTATGTTTCTTTGAAATTCTTTTTGTATCTTCACCTTAATAAAGATGATTCTTTTGACTCTTTTATTTGCCGGCTTCAAAACAGATTTGCTTGCCCAACAAATAACCTATCGTCAAAATGATTTATCTCGGTACCGTTTTATGCTAAATTTCTTGAACCGAAATAACAATTAAAGTTTAATATAGGATTTTTAGCAAATCCCCAGCTATTAACGGATTTGATTAGGCTTTACCAACTACCGTTTGAGTTGGGCTAGCCATATTATTCCCCTCAACATGATGAGTTGTCGAGGAATTCATTTCCTCTCCCCTTTGCCTTTAATCAGTATCGGGTAGTTAATTTCATACTCTTAACCCCAGCATGATAGGTTGGCGAGAAACTAGCTCTCTTCTCATTGCTATACAAGCGTTGGGCAATTCATACTTTTACCCCAGTATGATGGGTTGGAGAGAAATTTGTTCTCTTCCCATTGCCTAGTTGGCGTTGGGCAATTCATACTTTTACCCCAGTATGATAGGTTGGCGAGAAACTCGTTCTCTTCCCATTGCCTAGTTGGCGTTGGGTAATTCATACTTTTACCCCAGTATGATGGGTTGGCGAGAAACTTGTTCTCTTCTCATTGCCTAGTTGGCGTTGGGCAATTCATACTTTTACCCCAGTATGATGGGTTGGCGAGGAATTTAATCTCCTCTTCCCATTGCTATAGAAGCGTTGGGCAATTCATACTTTTACCCCAGTATGATGGGTTGGCGAGAAATTTGTTCTCTTCCCAATGCCTAGTTGGCGTTGGGCAATTCATACTTTTACCCCAGTATGATAGGTTGGCGAGAAACTCGTTCTCTTCCCATTGCCTAGTTGGCGTTGGGCAATTCATACTTTTACCCCAGTATGATGGGTTGGCGAGAAATTTGTTCTCTTCCCATTGCCTAGTTGGCGTTGGGCAATTCATACTTTTACCCCAGTATGATGGGTTGGCGAGAAATTTGTTCTCTTCCCATTGCCTAGTTGGCGTTGGGCAATTCATACTTTTACCCCAGTATGATAGGTTGGCGAGAAACTCGTTCTCTTCCCATTACCTAGTTGGCGTTGGGTAATTCATACTTTTACCCCAGTATGATGGGTTGGCGAGAAACTAGTTCTCTTCCCATTGCCTAGTTGGCGTTGGGCAATTCATACTTTTAGGTCAGAGGCGCTTAATTACACATGCCTAAAAGAAGATTGGGGGCTGTTCAAACTTGAGAACTAAGCACACCAGGTTTTGGTCAGAGGCGCCAAACTGCGCATGCCCAAGAAAAAGATTGATGGTGGTTCAAACTTGAGAACCAAACAGGAGGTGGTTCAAGGCTCTCTCGCGTAACTTGAACTGGCACTCCAAACACACCAGGTTTAGGTCAGAGGCGCACAATGCGCATGCCTAGGAAAAGACTGGAGGTGGTTCAAACTTGAGAACCAGACACACCAGGTTTGGGTCAGAGGTGCCAAACTGCGCATGCCCAAGAAGAGAAGACTCGTATCTCCAGGGATACTAAGAATAGTATTTCTTCAGAAATTTGTCATTGATCGGCATCATCATCCTGTCGCCATCTTGATTCATTAAGCGATAGGCTCCACTGGAGTATACTGTCTCCACAACAAACGGTCCTTCCCACTTGGGTTCAAACTTACCCTTAGTTTTGTGGGTTAGCACCATTGGCCTTTTAACAGCCAGAACCAAGTCTCCTTGTTTAAAGGTCCTTGGTTTAACGTGCTTATTGAACGTTTGAGATATTCAGGCTTGATACAACTCAATTTGTTGTTGAGCCCTGAGACGTTTTTCATCTAACGCCTCTAGTTCTTGCAATCTTTGCGATGGCGTTCTTCTGTCGTCATCTTTGTGGCTAAAGCCACTCTTAATGATGGTATCTGGATTTCAAGAGGCAGAACAGCCTCACTTCCATAAACCAAAGAGAACGGGGTTGCTTTAGTCGGGGTGCGAATGGTGATGCGATAGGGCCACAAACATTCTCCTAACTTTTCATCCCAATCTCGTTTATTGGAAGAGACGAACTTCCGAAGGAGTTTGATGATCGTCTTGTTGAAAGCTTCGGCCAACCCATTAGCCGCAGGGTTATATGGTGTAGAAGCGATATCTTTGATTCTGAATTTATTGCAGAATCTGGAGAATCCCTGACTGATGAATTGCGGACCATTATCATGAATAATCCGTCGGGGGACGCCAAATCGGTAAACGACATGATGCTTGACGAACTTGATCACATCTGTCGTCTTCACCTCTTTCATGGGCACGGCTTCGGCCCATTTTGAAAAATAATCGGTTATTGCAAGAATAAACCGATGTCCTCTGGATGACGGTGGAGTTATTGGCCCCACAATGTCCATTCCCCAGGCTTCAAATGGCCAGCTTGCGACGGTATTGTGCAAGTATTCTTGGGGTTGATGAATAAAATTGGCATGTATTTGGCATGCATGACATCGTTTAGCGTATGCCATTGCTTCCGTAACCATGCTCGGCCAGTAGTACCCCAGCCTTCTTATACGGTCTCCAAGTTTGGGACCGGGCTGATGAGCTCCACATATTCCATCATGTGTTTCTTTCAGCACTTGTTCCGCTTCTGCTTTCGATATGCAGCGTAGCAATAGACCATCTCTTGACTTTCTATACAAAGTCTGAAGTTTATGGTCATAATAAAATCTTTGGGCCTTCCTCTTTATTGAGGTGGCTTCCTTAGGATCTTCTGGTAATATCCCATGCAAAGCATAATCTACAAACGGAAATCGCCAATCACGGGGCTCTAAGTTTAAGCCAATCTGGCATACCTCTTCGGTTTGAGATACCACATCTGGGTGGAGGAGTTCTCTGCTACCAATGGTGATGCTTTTAGCTTCACCTGGCGGGATTGCCAGCGTTGCTGCTAATGCGGCAAGAGCATCTGCATAAATGTTCTCGTTTCGAGATACATGATATATGTAGAATTGTTCAAGATATCCTGCTAGCTCAATAGCTAGCTGATGATAGGGGATGAGGGCTTCATGTCTGACTTCATACTCACCTGTCATCTGATTGACAATGAGCTTAGAATCTCCACATGCCTCTAGATGGTTCACCCCCAGTTGCAGGGCTATTTTTAAGCCGATAATGAGCGCGTTGTACTCCGCTACATTATTAGTGCACGGTTCTGTTAATGAGTAACCGTTAGGCAATATATGTTTATGTGGGGATATTAGTACAACCCCCACTCCAGCAGCAAATCGTCTTGCGGCACCATCAAAGAACATTTGCCAAGGCTGTTCTCCGGTAACTGTGTTGACTTCTGATGTCTGCTTTAATTTGGACCAAATTGGATGGTCTGCAAGGAAATCAGCGATTGCCTGTCCCTTCATGGCCTTTTGAGGGACAAAATGTATGTCATAGGGCGATAGTAAGAGCGCCCATTTTGCCAATTGGCCATTCAAGGATCCTGATTTTGTCATCAGAATCTTCAGGGGATTAACCCGTGATATGACATGAATTGTTTGCCCCGAAAGGTAGTGTCGCATTTTCTGAACAGCAAACACTAGGGCTAAACATTCTTTTTCAATCGGGGTATACCGCTGTTCGGCCTCAATCATTGTTCTACTTAAATAGTAGAGGGCATGTTCATGGCCGTGCTCATTATATTGAGCAAGTAATGCTCCTAAAGCATTATCCATGGCCCTTACATATATAAGGAAGGGCTGCCCAGGGGCTGGTGCCATTAGTACAGGAGGCTTAGTAAGGTACTCCTTGAGGTCATCAAATGCCTGCTGACATGCCTCATCCCATATGAAAGACACTCCCTTCTTCATAAGTTTGGAGAATGGTTGGCATCATCCAGATAAGTTGGATATGAAGCGCCGAATATAAGCGAGCTTTCCTTGTAATCCCCTTAGTTCCTTAAGATTGCGGGGAGGCGGCATTTCGCTAATCGTTTTTACCTTTTTCGGGTCGAGGAAAATTCCTTTTGAAGTTATTACGAACCCTAGAAACTTCCCGCTGGATACCCCCATGAATGACTTGGTAGGATTCATCTTCAAGTGATATTTCCACATAAGATCGAAGACCATTGTTAAATCGTGAAGATGATCTTCTTTGTCTTTACTTTTAACTGCTAAGTCATCCACATAGCATTCCACTGTTCTGCATAGGTGTTCTTTAAATATGGCGCTCATTGCGCGTTGGTAAGTGGCACCTGCATTCTTTAATCCGAATGGCATCACCGTATAGCAGTATACCCCCTGTGGTGTTCTGAAAGCTGTATGCTTTTCATCATCCGGGTGCATCTTGATTTGGTTATAACCTGAGAAGCCATCCATAAAGGACATCCTCGCATAACCGCAAGTATTATCGATCATCACGTCGGTGATGGGGAGTGGAAATTCATCCTTGGGACATGCAGCGTTTAGATCTCGAAAGTCAATGCATATCCAGATTTTGCCATTCTTTTTGCGAACTGGCACTATGTTTGCCACCCAGTCAGGATGCTGTTCTTCTCGGATAAACCCGGATTTTATAAGCTTGTTGACCTCAGCAACTATTGCCTCCATCAATTCCGGTCGAAAACGCCTCTATTGCTGTTTAACAGGTTTGACATCTTCTTTTATATTTAACCGGTGTGTGGCAATTTGAGGGTCAAGCCCAGGCATATCTTCATAACTCCATGCGAACACATCTATATACTCTTTGATAAGAGATATAAGTTCCTCCTTTTCTAAAGGAGTTAGTGTGTCGCTTATGAAAATGGGTTTCGGGTTTTCTTCTGTTCCCATGTTAACCTGTATTAATTTGTCTTCCGTGGGCGGATCACGCTGTTCAAAGCGGACATCCCAGAGAGTGTCCATATGCCTGGCCCAAGCATCATCTTGGACGTCAATTGGTTCCTCGTCGTTTTCTGGTAGAATTCTTCTGGAAACGAAGTCTTTTCTGCTTCGCAGGCTTTGCAAGTTCTGCATAGATATCTTTTGGATCCACTCTAGTGTAGTCCTTAAGATATGTCTTTCCAGATCGAGTACTGGAAGGGCCTGCCCCATCTTGATGGGTGGCCATAGTTTCGGGTTCTTCTTCAGAACTTGTGAAGGCGCCTGAAGCTATATATTCTCCCTTTATATCCGCAGAAATGGCATTGACAGCCTGTTTCTTCTCTGGACCTCTAGAAGTAGTCCATTGTTCATCTTCCAGCAAATCAGGGTGAACCCACATAACTTCCCCCTTTTGGGTTGTTACGGGGATAAGTCCCTCTTGGGCTTTATTGTGCGGATCAAGATTCTTCGTGACCATCTTACCCTTAGGGATTGGGGTCACTCCTGCGGGAAACTCATGGGTTCCGACCATTATGGTTGCCATATTGGCAGTGACTTTCTTCTGCTCTTCCTTAAGCGTCAAAACTCCAGCCTCTATTAGTGCTTGGATTCTGTTCTTAAGGGGAAAACAATCCCTGGTAGGGTGCCCAACATTCCGGTGATAAAGACAGTAATTTGGGTCTTTAGTCTTACCCGCATCTTCTGGCTTCTTATTCTCCGAAAGTTTTAGCATTCCCTTCTTTTGGAGCAGGTGAAAGAGGACTTGTGTCTGTTAAGCTTTGAAAGTGTAATTCCTTTCTTGCTGCGGTCTAATTTGCCTTGACCCTCGCTGACCTTGAGATTTCGGCTCTGGCGGAGGACTGGTTTTCTCAGGAGCAGTTTCTGATGACATTACTGCTTTCTCTTAATTCTTGTTGCTGTTGTTTTGGGTATATGATTTACTACCCCCAGCACTTCTTGGCCCGCGGGACTCTTCAACTCGGCGAATCAGGTCTTCAGCTTGCTCTCCTTGTTTGAGCAGGTCCCTCCACGTCTTAGACTCTACGGCCCCCATTTTGAGGAGCACATTGGTCTTAAGGTTGTGTCGACATGTCTCGACTAGAGTTTCCTGGATCATTTCGTGTTTACAATGTACGGACTTCTCCCGGAACCTTTCTATGAAATCTTTAATCGCTTCTTGTTCCCCCTGCCTAGTTGCAAGGAGGGAATGAACCGTAATCTCGGTGTCATCCTCGAAGAAACGTGAGAGAAATAATTTCTCAACATCTAACCAGGTATTAATAGTACCTGGGGGCAGCTGCATGAACCAAGTAAAGGCAGGCCCTCGCAAAGTACTTGCAAATACTTTGGTCATGATGGGATCATTACCCATTAAGTGTCCTGCTTGGGACAAGAAATAATAGATGTGCTGACTGGGCGATCCCTTCCCGTCATAGGGCTCCAACTTGAGCGGCTTATACTTTGGAGGATAGGGTACCACATCCCATTATGCTGGATACGGTCTAGAGATTCCTGACTCCTTCAACTCTTTTTTACGCATCAAGGCTTCGAGTTGATTCTGTAACTTTTCAAACTTTTCTTCATGCGGATCATGGAAAGAAACTCTATCTTCTTCCTCATGCATCGAGTGGGCTTTCTCCTCCTGTTCTTCTTCATTTGGAGTCTTCTTGCCCTGTTTAGCATTATCTTCAACAACTTTTAAAAGTAGCATCCTAAGGTCTTCAATCGTTTTCTGTTGCTCTCGAATCATTCTTTCTTGAGCCTCAAATCTCTGATTGATATCACCAGATTTATCTGCCATGTGCTATGCTGACTTCTGCAGTCGAGATGATGTAGAGGATGGAGGCGAGGCTATAGCGGAATTATCGCTGTCCTCGTCGTAAGAACCCCCTGCGAGCTTTTTATAATTTCGGGGCGGAACGGCTCCTGATCTTAGTCGAGTAATACGATGAAGTTCATCATCGCTCGATTCTGAATCATCATCCGTCTCTGCAATTTTCTTCCCTTTTCCTACCATGTTGGAAGTTACAGCTCTCCCTTGTTTCAGGGGAGTGGTTCTTGTCTTCTTAGCAGGATTCTGGTTTGACTCATTTAATCGGTCGAACACAGATATCCTGTTCTTGCTGCAGCCACAGTTATTCATCACGGCTGATATTGTTGTCATAAGTTGCTGGCAATGGCAACTATGTTCAACTTGAAGTTGGTCTATGCCTCTCTTCTTAGAAAGATGCTCCCTGAGGTCAGTGCCTCTAGCCATGAAATCAAGAGGTCCATTCAACTCTTGAGAGTGTTTAGGAATCCACTGAAGCTTCTTTGATTGATCAACCCTGACTCTGGGGTCGGACTGATCCTCGCGTGGCTTAGGAATAGCCTCGCGTTTCACATTGCGGGCCTGAAAAATAGCTCCGCGCTGATCCACACTAGCCTCGCGTTTCTCGCTGGCTTGGTGTGTCCTTGGAAGTTTAGCCTCTGGAATAATAGCCCCGCGTGAAGGAAAGTTCTTGTACGCTGGCTTATCTTCGCGATTGACGCAGATCATAGCTTCGCGCTTAGCGCGGTTTTTACGACTGACAACTATCTGCCAATCATCTTCCCGTTCCTTACGGGTGTCAGAAGTCTTGCGTTTATTGCAAGTATCACTGGCTTCGCGTCTCTCGCTAGGCACAGTAATAGCCCCGCGTGGAGAATCACACGCTGGCTTTGAATAATTTTTATACTCGCGTAACTCGCGAGTGTTGGGTATTCTGCGACTAGCGCAACCCTTACTGGCTTCGCGTCTCTCGCTAGGCACAGTAATAGCCTCGCGTGGAGAATCACACGCTGGCTTGGAATAATTTTTATACTCGCGTAACTCGCGAGTGTTGGGTATTCTGCGACTAGCGCAACCCTTACTGGCTTTGCGTCTCTCGCTAGGCACAGTAATAGCCTTGCGTGGAGAATCACACGCTGGCTTGGAATAATTTTTATACTCGCGTAACTCGCGAGTGTCAGGAATTTTGCGTAACTCGCCAGTATTACCAGCCTCGCGTGGAAAATCACACGCTGGCTTTTCCTTGCTTTTAAAGCAAGTTGTATCTTCGCGTTTAACGCGGTAGAGATTGGTCTCGCGGGTAGCGCGAGCCAATTTGCGAGGGACCATAGCCTCGCGTCCTCTAGAGTTAGCTCCGCGTCCAAGGCGGGCTTTGAGGGCTCTACGCCTCGCTCTCCGGTTCCTGTTTCGGAGTTGGGTCCTGGTCAGTCCAGTTCCCATGTCTTCTTCGGCAATCGGAAGCTCTTCCTCGGTTAGGATTTCTTGTGTGGACTCCGGCGTTATAACCGTAGTCTCCAAGGATCCCCGTCTCTCGGTGGATACCTTTCTACCCGTCACTCGGGCATTGGAGTACAAACGGCGATAGTGCCGTGTCTCATCCAAGTCGCCTGATCCGGAGGAGAGGAACTCCTCGTACTTCTGCTGGTCGATTTCAACGATCAGCGTGTCTACTTCAGATCCGATCAAGTCAACGTCCGATTGCGCCACAATCTCTTCATCAGTGAAAGAGATGGCTCCCACTGTGGTCGCCAGTTTGTTCGTCGCAAAAGTTCCTTCGCTTCCTCCCATTGAATTAACTTAAATTACAATGAAAGTGAACAAGATATAAAAAGAACAAACGAGAGGATTTTATATTTCAATCTCTCTCTTTTACAAAATAATCGTGGGATCTGTGGCGATGGGATCTGTCAAGCAGTTCCTTTGGACGATCGGTACGTTGAAATCTTCTCTTTTAAAGATATCGGCCGAATATAGACGATCTTCTCTGGCTTTGATTTGTTCAAGGCTCTCTCGCGTAACTCGAACTTCTCAAGAACTCCAGAAAGAAGATAGTGATTTTCTCTGATCTTCACGAACTCAAGGCTCTATGCGTAACTTGAATTCTCCAAGATTTCAGAGGATGATCGGCAAAGGCTTCAAGGCTCTCTCGCGTACTTGAATTGCCAAAGGATCGATAGGAGGCTTCCGATGCCAAAAAGAAGAAGAAGCCCCCTAGGGTTTCACCAGGAAGGTATTTATAGCCCCAGGTTAATGCAAGAGTTTCTATCTAAATAGAACTCGCATTCATCAAGGATTCCAATCAAATATCTTAGTTTTGATGGAATTCTGATTAGACTTGATTCGGGTATTTGGATAAACCCAAAATCATAATCTCAATCAATATGAGATTCTGGTTATCTGCTTACGCGGAGCTTTAATCGCATCAAAATGCGACGCTAAATAACCAAAACGCGGAGTTAACGCGGAGCTATTGATCATCTCCGCGTTTTACTCAAACGCGAGGCTAATACAAGCCAAACTGCGGAATCAACGCGAAGCTATTAAACATCTCCGCGTTTTATTCAAACGCAGGGTTAATATAACCAAACGCGGGGCTATTGAATTAGCTCCGCGTTCTGTTGTGGAAAATCCTTTTAACTTAGAAATTTTCACTGCCAACAGTTCTGACTATTAAAATGCCAATGATTCTGACCCACAAGACTAAGAGTAAATTTGAACCCAAGTGAGAAGGACCGTTCATTGTGGAGACGGTATACTCTAGTGGAGCTTATCGCTTGATGAACCAGGATGGTGACAGAATGATGATGCCGATTAACGGCAAATTTTTGAAAAAGTATTATGCATATATATATATATATATATATTGAAATTATTATTTACTGTCATATCTGATTCACATCCCTAGAAGTATAACTATCCACTATTCAAGTTACGCATATGAGTACTTGAACTTTTTTATTAAACTAAGACATGTGCAATTAGGCGCCTCTGTCTAAGTTAACGATCCTAATCTGATCATTTTAGTATAGGCAATCAAATTCTTCCACCAAAATATCAGTTTGATCTATTAAAGAGCTTTACCGTGGTTAATAATTAAGACCCGGTTGGTATCAACGATCTAAGTTACGCAAATGAGTCTTAGATTATTTTTACCAAAATTATGAACTATTTTATGTCAATTATTTGTTGAGCAAGAAAAATTTGTAGCCAACAGATAAAAGAATAAAAAAGAATTATCTTTATTCATGAATTAAAAGAATAAAGTTACAAAAATAAAAGAATTTAAAGAATGATTGAGTTCTTTATTACAAAGAATAAATAAATATATGAAAGGAAACAGGGGAGTTAAGGCTCTTCCAAAATCTTCAACTTATTTGTCGTCTCATCAATAACTTGACGACGAGTTTACTTTACAGAGTGTTGAGCCTGCCGGCATAAATCGTCATTTATTGCAAGTTGCTGGGCCAACCGCTGACGAGATTCTTGAATGGAACGACTCCTCATCATGTCTTCTTACTCAAGCTGTCCTTATTGAAGGATCAGCTCCTCCCGTTTCTTAACGGATTCCCCTAGTCGAGACTCGCTGGCTTCTAAGATAGCCTGAGCCTTGGCAATAGTCTTTTTGGCTCTGAGGATGGCTGCTTTGCTCCCCTCGATTTCAAAATCCACCATCTCCAGCTCCCTGAGAACTGACTCCTGGCTGACTCGTAGTTCTGCCAATTCCCGAGACCAGTTTTCCTCCTAGTGCCTCAGCTCCTCCTGACGAGCTGTCAACTCCACTCGTAGCCGCGCCAATTCAATCTCGGTGATCACTTCCACATCCGCTTGGCGAACGGTGTTTAGCCTTTACACCTGCTCTTCTAAAGCTTCTAGGCGGGCCCGATAAGGAGCTGCTCGCTCACTCCCTCCGATCCTTTCAATATTGTCCAAATAACTGGACAACATTGGGCGTCCAAGCTCGAGGAAATCCCTTCCATCCAGGATCATCCCAATACATCTCCTTAGTAGCCATATAAAATCATTGACACTGTAATTGAAAAACTCTTCAAGTGGATCCGCAGTGTCTATATTTAGTGCAGGCAGTACCAAGGAAGATGTCACCGGAGGAGGAGTGACTTCTGCAGGAGTCGAGGAAGAAGAAACTCGTCCATGTACCAAACTTATGACATGCGGGCCAGTAAAGCCAACAAAGACTTGGCAGAACTGGGAACCCGAGGTGAAGTATCATCGGTACTAGCGTGACGAGCAACTCTGCCAACAGGAATAGATGTCGGAGTGTCTCCGCCTGAAGCTCCTCCTGTAACAGAAGTGGCCTCAAACGAGAACTTCAAATTGTCTTCATCCCCTGTTGGCAGGCGAGTTGGAGCAGAGGGGCCACCGGTGTCTCAACAGCTACTATTGTCGATGGCGTTAATATAGCTAGCGGAGAAGTAGAGGGCACACCAATGACGACCGAGAAAGTGTCCTCGGAGTGAACTGCTGGTGTTGGAGATTGTAGGGTCGGAGATAGGGGAGCATCCTTTAACACGGCAACAATGTCCGTCCTGTCATTACTCCCTAATTCGTCGGTTGGAGCGGTTGATGAAGGAACAGGACATGGGGCCGGTGTAAAGTAGTCTGCGTCGAACTCCTTCGCAGAACTACCCAATCCGCCCATTGATCCCATAGCACCGGAGTAGTCGACCAGCTCCTCGGACTCCACCCTGGTAGGTGAGTGCATAGGCGAATGAAGTTGACTACGTGGATCTCAGAAAAGCAAACAGGAAGTGTCACGTACATGTAAAAAGGAAAAAGAAGTTAGAATATAAAATTAAAAATGTAAAAAGGAACCGTACCAGCGGATACAAGTCCTGTGGTTGGACTTGAAGGAGGAGCTGTGACCGTCTCTAAAAGAACACTCGTTTCGCTAACCAGAGGTTGCGTCGTAGTGTGTTCAACGGATCCTGTGGCCAGTGGGATTGGGACCTCGATAGCGCTCAAGGCTTCAGTGGGTCTATTTTCTTCTGCCGGTGCTGTTTGCAGAGTTGAAGCAAGCAAGTCCGTAGCAAACTGAAACGCTGCTTCTTCCGGGATCACCAGGGTCTCCCCGGCCAGCTTATTTTTCTTGCAGGCTGGCCCATCTCTAGCGGGTCCACGACGCTTAACGGCCGGACTCCGGGAACGAGTAACGACAGGTTGGGGAGCACCTCCAACATCAGCGTCGTCATCACCATCATCATCATTACCATTAGAGTCGCCTACATCTGATGGATCCGCCGCGGTATCGAGGAATTTATCCATTCCCTTCACTCGGACCCTCTTTGCCCCTTTACGGCAAGAGTAAAAAAACTTTTATCTCCTTTTAACAGCTGTGGTTGATGAAGAAATTAGGCACGTCAGCATTGGCGATGCTGTACCACGTGCAGAAGCTTAGCGTCATGCTCAGCTCTGGCGATTTCTGAGGCAGCATAAATTCAGCTCCGGTTCCACCAACTACAAAGTGAAACCAACCCCGGGCTCCCTCATACAAACTCCCTTCATAGGCCAGCTTCTTATTCGGGTTACCCACGTAGAGTTGGGTGTACCCGAACTGGCGAGCAAAGCGACTTGGGGTGTATGGTTCAATATAACACATCGTGTCTTGCCTATACACCAAGTGCCCCGGACGGATAGCTAATAACCACTAGAAGACCCCTGAAGATAAGCTTAAGAAGTTATCTAGGCCACGAGCATCCTTGAACTTTGATCCGTATTCCCCACCAGGAAAATTGGGGAAACATCGAAAGATCTCGTAGTTCTGATGATGACGGAGCGTCTTCCTGATTATTGACATATAATGGCTCTTCAAAGAGGAGTGTTCGTACAGCTCCACTAGGAATGGCTTGTTAGCCGGGGAATATTCTACCGCACTCATCAAAGATGGGCAGTGCATGACAAGCCACGGCATCATATATGTACAGGGCATTTCTACCCTAGGATTTGGGGTCTTCACTTTGGCAGTTTCTTTGCCTTTAGTCTTCCCTTTGCCCTTGTCGGCAGGGATGAAGCCATTACAGAGTGCTCGTAGCCCACTCTGAAGGTTGCTAACCATGGCAGGGAGGAGTATGAATGGTCGTCCGTATGCCAGTAGAACTGCTGGATAAACCACGTTCATTGCGATAGCGTCTTTTGGCAATGACGGAACGACACATCGCTTTAACCACAGCATCAGAAACCCAGCGATTAGGCCTCGGTTGGACACTGGGAACTGAGCCTGGTAGTGGAAACTCTTGAAGACGGTGCCGGAACTGAATCCACCTTCGTTTGATTCAGTTGTATAAAATACAGCACGTGTCTTGAATATACGATGATCAATCTCTCTAATGTCGACAGGATTGTGGCCGTGGACACCTGATGAACTCTCTTTGGAGTTCAAATTTGCAAAAAGGTAATCGTCCCACTTCTTATGGCCGATACCTTGGTTACGCACACCTGCCATGTCGACACAGATACGATAATGGCATATCATCTCCCAATAGGTTTCATAAATGCGCTCATCCTTTGCCTTCAGCATATTTAGCTCTTCAGAGGTGGGGATGTATTCCTCATAGGGAACTTCGCCCATCGATAAACCCGAGACCTCATACATCTCATGAAGTGCAAGCTCCAGTTCACCTATTGGTGTGAAAAAGGTGCCATCTCAGGGTTGTATATCTCTAGCAGGCTGAAGAGATGATAGGAGCTCTGAGGTAGCCCAAATTGAACATTTCTGATGGCCTTGAATAAGCCAATTTCCTTCAGAATTTGTTCGTGAGAGTCTATCATGTATTGGATAAGGCGAGCCTACCACATGTTGCTTGAAGAGTAAACCCAGTCAGGCATCCTAAAGTCGTTGGCGGGATATTGGCCACCCTTAACCATGAACTCACTCAGGAAGGTTCGTGTACTAGTTGGAACTTCCCCCACTGGGTGCTCCTTAGTGATTCTATCTGGAAGCAACCTATTAACACACCTGTGGGACCATCTTGATAAGCCCCGTGTGCACCAAGCTTGCCCGTAGAAACGCAGTCATATTCTTGAGTTAGTCCCCACTCTAACTCACGATACATGGCCAGCCTTTGAAGATATACCAAAGGGTAACTGCGCTCCATGATAGCTAGAAATATCAGCGAGTCACCAGATTGGTACAACCATTTGCTCTCCTCTTCAAAAAGGATCTGGTCCGAATGCCCCATTGAGTCTCCGAAGAGAAATGCGGGCTTCTCCAACGCTTCTCGGTTGGTTACCTCGAAGGAAGTATCAGTGATGATCTCCCTTGCAGTAGCGGGATTGTATCTGATGAATTTCTCCCTGCGCTCTCGTACACCTGGTTTGTAGGCAGGGAGATCTGTTGTGAAGCGAAATTGGGTTGTTAGGTCTGCACCCCAAGCAAATCCGAAGTGGTGCCTATGAGAAAGAGCATCCACAGAATAGCCCACTGCAAAAGAAGAGCCAAAGTTAGACTCCAGAAAATCTCCTAAGGATAACCAGAAAATCTCCCAAGGATAATAAAACGCGAAGCTAAATAGCTTCGCGCGAAGTTAGAAATAGCTTCGCGTTTTTTACAAAACGCGAAGTTAATAAGCAGAAACGCGAAGCTAAGGCTATAGCTTAGCTTCGAGCGAAGCTAATGGAATAGCTTCGCGTTCGCAAATGCAAAACTAAATCTGTAACCTCGCGTAAAAACGAGACAGTTAACAAAAGTAACTCCGCATATAAAACGCGAAAATAACGCGATAGTTTCGCGTGGAAGAAGGCCAGAGGTCTGTTCTTCTTCTCCAAGCCGTACGGCCAGAGTACAGCGATTTCGCCGGTGAAAGAAGTGATTGGCCGGTTAAAACCGAGCTAAATCACTCTAAAAACGTTCCAAAGACCACAAAAGTTGAGATTTTACCTCCAATAGGCGCGACGAGGACTAGCCCACCCCTGTGGCTGCTACCGCGGCCACTGCCGCCGCTGCTTGCGCCGACTGCCGACGGAGAAGAAGCGCGCGACGTCGTGTTCCTCTTGGGTGCCATTGATCTCGAAATGTTGAGGAGAACCAAAGGAAATGAAGAGAAAATCTGGTCGGGATGCAGTAGACTCCGGTCGCCTGATCTCTGGATTTTGAGAATTCTTCAAAAAAGTGAGAAAGAAGAGTTAAGACTCTATTTAAATGAAAAAACCCGCCCCTTGGTATTTGGCACAAGAATCGGAGCAGTTACTGAGCAAAACGCAGGGCTATTAGCTTCGTACAAACATACAAAACGCGAAGATAACTTGGTGTTTATTAACTCCGCGTTCAAGTTTGAAGATCCCAAGTATTTCAAAATTTGTTAAATTCTAAGCCATTTTGAAAACTTTGGAGGAGGTTCTGTTGGTAGTGAAAATTTCTAAATAAAAAGGAATTTTCTACACAGAATGCGGAGCTAACTCTATAGCTCCGCATATTGGCTATTTAGCCTCACGTTTGAGCAAAACGCGGAGCTAATCAATAGCTCCGCGTTCTAGTTTTCTAGCTCTGCGTTTTGACGCGATTAGTTCTGTGTGAGCAGATAACCAGAATCATAAATTAATTATGATTGAGATTTGGACTTATCAAATACCCAAATTGAGTCTAATCAGAATTCCAAATCAAGATATTTAAATCAAAACTAAGATATTTGATTAGAATCTTTGATGAATACAAATTCTATTTAATTAGAAACTCTCATATTGGATCAAGGCTATAAATACCCATTTGAGGAAGCCTTGAGGGATCTTTTTCTAGCATTAAAAAAGTTCAAGTTACGCGTGAGAGTTTTGAACAAATCAAGATCAGCAGAAGAAGATCAAGTCGGCCGTCATCTTCATCGAGAGAGAAGATTTTCACGTCAAATCGTCTAAAGAAACTATTTAATAGATCCCATTGCTACGAGAACCCGCTATATTTTGTAAAAGAGAGCGATAATTATAAATCATCTCGTTTGTTCTTTTCTTATTTACTTTCATTGTAATCTAAGTGTATTCAATGGAAAGAGGCAAAAATTTTGCTACGAACACACTTATAAATATGGATTTAGGATTCTTTTCATCACCCATATTTATTTGGATTACTTTATCTTCAGTCGGAGGCTCGCGCTGTTCAAACTGAATTTTTCACTTTGCGTTAAGATGCTTGGCCCAGGAGTCATTTTTTATCAGCGAAGCTTCACCTAAGTCTTTGCTTTCTTGGATTGCGGAGGCCACATTCGCGGACACTTGCAGAAAATCATGCCGACACTTGTTGGCAGTGAAAATTTCTAAGTAAATAGGATTTTCCACAATAGAACGCGGAGCTAATTCTATAGCTCCGCGTTTGGCTATATTAGCCTTGCGTTTGAGAAAAATGCAGAGCTAATCAATAACTCCACGTTCTAGTCTCTTAGCTCCGCATGAGCAGATAACCAGAATCTCAAATTGATTGAGATTATGATTTGGGCTTATCCAAATACCCAAATTAAGTCCGATCAGAACTCTAAATCAAGAGATTTAAATCAAAACTAAGATATTTGATTGGAATCCTTGATGAGAACAAATTCTATTTAGATAGAAACTCTCAAATCATCCTAAGGCTATAAATACCCTCTTGGGGAAGCCCTAGTGGTCTTTTTTTTTTCGGCATCTGAGATCTTTTTCTGGAGTTTTAGAGAAGTTCGAGTTACGCATAGAGCCTTGAACGAATCAAGACCAGAGGAGATCAGTTCTACAGTCGGCCGCCATCTTCAAGAGAAGAGTTCGACGTCAGATCGTCCAAAGGAGCTACTTGACAGATCCCATCGCCACACAGATCCCACGTTTTTATTGTAAAAGAAAGCGATTGACATATAAAATCCTCTCGTTTGTTCTTTATTTTTCTTGTTCTCTTTCGTTGTAATTTAAGCTAATTCAATGGAAGGAAAGCGAAGAATTTCTGCTGCGAACAAACTGGCGACCACAGTGGTAGCCGTCTCTTTCACTAAAGAAGAGATTGTGGCGCAATCGGACGTCGATATGATCGGATCCGACGTAGTCATGCTGGTCGTTAAAATCGACCAGCAGAAGTACGAGGAGTACCTCTCCTCTAAATCAGGTAACCTGGACGAAACACGACATTATCGTCGCGTGCGCTCCAATACCCAAGCTACGGGTAAAAAGGTATCCACCGATGAACGGGGATCCTTGGAGACCGCGGCCATAGAGCCGGTGTTTGGACAAGAAATCCTAGCAGAGGATGACCTCCCTACTGCCGAAGAAGACCTGGAAACTGGATTGACCAGAACCCAACTCCGAAATAGAAATCGGAGAGCAAGGCGAAAAGCCCTCAAAGCCCACCTTGGATTCGAGGCTAACATCATAGAACGCGAGGCTATGGTCCCTCGTAAACTGGCTCGCGCTAATCGCGAGACCAGTCATTATTGCGTTAAACGCGAAGCTGCAACTTGCGTTGATCGCAAGGAAAAGCCAGCGTATGATACTCCGCGCGATGCTATTACTGAGCTTAGCGAGAAACGCGAAGCCAGTAAGATTTGCGCTAGTCGCAAAATTTCTGACACTCGTGAGAAACGCGAGTATAAAATCTCCTTAAAGCCAGCATGTGAATTTCCATGCGAGACTACTACTGGGCTTAGCGAGGAACGCGAAGCCAGTACGACTTGCGAGAAACGCAAGGTTTCTTACACTCGCGAGAAATGCGAGGATAAAAATTCCTCAAAGCCAGCATGAGATTCTCCATGCGAGGCTACTGCTGGGCTTAGCGATAAACGCGAAGCCAGTAGAACTTGCGATATACGCAAGATTTCTTACACTTGCAAGAAACGCGAGGATAAAAATTCCTTACAGCCAGCGTGTGATTCTCCACGCGAGGCTAATACTGAGCTTAGCGAGAAATGCGAAGCCAGTAGTAATTGCGAGAGACGCAAGATGCCTCACCTCCGTGTAAATCGCGAAGATGATTGGCAGATTGTCGTTAATCGTAAAAGTCGCGCTAGACGCGAAGTTATGACTTGTGTTAATCATAAGAATAAGCCAGCGTGCAGGAATTTTCTTCCACGCGGGGCTAAGGTTCTAGAAAATAAACTTCTGAAGAAACGCCAAGCCAGCGTAAAACGCGAGGCTAGCGTAGCAAAATGCGGAGCTATTCTTCATGCCCGCGCCCCAAAACGCGAGGCTAATTTTCAGTCCCGCGCTCCAAAACGCGAAGCTATCTTTCAGCTCCGCGTAGATCAATCTGAATATCAAATCAGGGCTGATCGTCACGCTAATGGATCAGAACTGGACTCCAGTAATCTTAAGTAGTTTCAGTGGGCCCCTGGACCCTCTCAGCGGATGAGTGGACCCCACAACTCCATGACTAAAGTCACTGACCTCAGAGAGTACTTAACCAAGAAGAGAAGTATAGAACAAGTTCAATCCGAATCTTCTTGTCATTACCAACAACTTATGACGGCGGTATCCGCTGTAGTAGATAATTGTTGCTGCAATAAGAATAGGGTATCGGTGTTCGATCGATTAACCGAGTTGGACAAAAATCCTACTAAGAAAACGAAAGTTACTCCCCGAAAAGAATGGAGAATTGTAACCTCCAATATGGTCGGAAAAGGGAAGAAGGTTGTAGAAATGTATAATGATTCAGAATCAAGTGATGAAGAACTTCATCACAACACCCGACTTAAGTCAGGAGCTGTACCACCTCGAAACTATAAGAAACTTGCAAAAGGTTCTTATGACGACGACAACGATAATTCGGCTATAGCTTCACCTCATTCCTCTGCATCATCTCGGCTACAGAGGTCAGCATCACACATGGCGGATAAATCAGATGACATCATCAAAGATTTGAAGCCCAGGAAAAGATGATTCAGGAGCAACAAAAGACAATTGAAGATCTTAGAATGGTGCTCTCGAAAATGGTCGAAAATACTCAGAAGATTGTTGAGGATAACGCTAAGAAAGAAAAAGAAATCTTGTTCAACAAACTGAACGAGGAAGATAAAGAAGAAAAAGCCCACTCAATACATGAGGACGAGGGCAAATATTCTTTTCATGATCCACATGAAGAGAAAATTGAGAAATTGCAAAGTCAACTCGAAGCGCTAATGCACAAAAAGGAGTTGAAAGAATCGGGGGTCTCAAGACCATATCCACCTGAATGAGATATGGTACCGTGCCCTCAGAAATATAAACCACTCAAACTGGAGCCATATGACGGGAAAGGGTCTCCCAGTCAACACATCTATTACTTCTTGTCCCAAGCAGGATATTTCACGGGCAATGACCCAGTAATGACCAAGATAGTCGCAAGTACCTTGCGAGGGCTTGCCTTTACTTGGTTTATGCAGCTGCCCCCAGATACTATTAATACCTGGTTTGATGTTGAGAAACTATTTCTCTCACGTTTCTTTGAGGATGATACCGAAATTACGGTTTATTCCCTCCTTGCAACTAAACAAGGGGAATAAGAAACAGTAAAAGATTTCATAGAAAGGTTCCGGGAGAAGTCCGTGCATTGCAAACACGGAATGGTCCAGGAAACTCTAGTCGAGACATGTTGACATAATCTTAAGACTAACGTGCTCCTAAAAATGGGGGCCGTAGAGTCTAGGACATGGAGGGATTTGCTCAAGTAAGGAGAGCAAGCCGAATATTTGATTCGTCGAGTTGAAGAGTCTAGTGGATCAAGAAGTACTGGAAGTAGTAGGCTATACGCTCAAAATAACAATAAAAATAAAGGTAAAGCGGCAATGGTATCAGATGCAGCTCCACAAAAGACAAATCCTCCGAGCCCAAAGCCCCAAAATCAAAAGGGCACAAGGCAAAATAGGCCTCAACAGGAGAGGACCTATACTTTTAAGGCGGAACAGACGCCTACACTTTTCCACCTGCTCCTGAGGAAGGGAATGTTAAAACTTCCGAAGAATAGGAAACCAGAGGACGCTGGTAAGACCAACGACCCCAACTATTGTCTCTACCACCGGAATGTTGGACACCCTACTAGGGATTGTTACCCTCTAAATAACATAATCCAAGCACTGATAGAAGCTGGAGTTCTGACACTTAAAGAGGAACAAAAGAAGGTCACTGCCAATATGGCAACCATAGTGGTTGGAACCCATGAGTTCCCCTCAGGGGTAACCCCAATTCTAAAGGGGAAGTTGGTTACAAAAAACCATGACCCGCACAATAAGGCTCAAGAAGGACTTGTCCCCGTAACAACCCAAAAGGGGAAAGTTATGTGGGTCCACCCTGATTTACTACAAGATGAACAGTGGACTACCACAGGGGATCAAAGGAAAAAGCGGACTGTTAATACCATTTTCGCAGAGATAAAGGAAGAATATATAGTTTCGGGAGCCTTCACAGATTCTGAAGAGCCCGAAATAATGGCCACTCATCAAGATGGGGTGGGCCCTTCCAATACTCGGTCTGGCAAACCATACCTCAAGGATTACACCAGAGTAGACCCGAAGAACATATACGAGGAACTCGCGAAGCCCACAAAACAAAAGGGACTTCGTTTCCAGAAGAATCCTGTTAGAAATGAAGAGGCCAAGGAGACTATCTTCAAATTCGATATAATAGCTCAGTTAGAAAATATCCCAGCACGATTAACGCTTTACGAATTGTTAAGATTATCAAAATTAACTCGTGAAGCATTAAGAGAGGCCCTGGCAGACTCTGAGTCATTCTTAGCTCAGATCATCAAGCCGGTCGATGAGAAACAGGACTCTTGCCCCAGCTGTCATCAAGTAAGGAGGCAGGTCCCACAAATTGCCTTCTCTCCAGAGGACATGCATGTAAGGAATATAAAGTATAATAGGCCTTTATATTTCACCGGATATGTCAGATCCACCAAGGTGGAAAGCATTCAAATAGATCCGGGGTCTGCACTAAGCGTTATTCCCAGAAGGTTAATGCAACTATTGGGAATATCTCCTCATCGTTTGACGCCTACAAATACTACTATCTATGGATTCAATGCTAACAACAGCTGTCCTCTTGGAAAAATCCGACTGCGGTGCCAAATTGGAGATTTAAGGACAGAGGTTACATGCTACGTTATAGACGCAGATACGTCTTATAACATCTTGTTGGGACGACCTTGGATCCATGCATATATGATAGTCCCGTCGACTCTCCACCAGTGTATGAAGTACTGTGATGAACAGGGAGAAGTCCGGACACTAGTTGCAGATAGGCAATCATTTAAGGGACTAGAGAATTACTTCACAGACGCCAGGCTCTACAAACCAGTCCATGAGGTTCCATACGACAATCGCAGCAGGCTTCAAAAGCCCGATGATAGCGGCAATGAAGCCGACACGGAGTACGAGTCTCCCGAAGATAACGATGGGGTGATTATGAAATCAACCCTCACATAGATTTTAATTTGAATTTTGATAATAATGTAGCTGATGTAGTAGAGAGTGAGTGGGTTATCAATGAAAACATAAAGTTAGTCTACGAGCCTGCTATAACTACTGAGTCTGAACCCTCTTGTACTTCCACTGAAGTGGATGGCCTGTCCGAACTTGAAGTTCTGGCGGCATATCATTTGCCCCTCAGGTCATCCCTCCTCTCTCAATCAAAAATAACTAAGGGACAAGATCACTTCTTTGAGGTGCCTCCTCGATAGGGGTCCCAAAAGCTGATCATATTCGGCAAAGTAATTACATCGCCTCAACAAAGACAAAGCAGTGAAAGTGATGAACAAACATCACCTCAATTTTACTTATATGAACAGAAATCCCGGCAAATGATGGAGAAGATGGGTTATAATTTCACCCAGAAACCGGGGTTAAACTTTGCAAAAGGGCGACGGAATCTCATACCCTCATTTAGACCGAGAGGAAAGAGCCCAGACTATTATCAAAAGACTCGCAGGGGGTTAGGCTATGTATCTACTCCTCCCTCACCACCATGCCAATATGAGGAAAGATCTTCGTCCGATGAGGATTTAAACCCACTTGACCATGACTCGGATCAAAGTACTGGCGCTTGGTTTCAATCTTTGACAGCCAATATGGTTTCAGCCGCACCAGAAAGCGACGAGGAACCAATTGATGTTCAAGATGATTCTTGGGCTAAGCATATGGACACTCTCTGGGATGTCCGCTTTGAACAGCGTGACCCGCCTATAGAAGACAAATTGGTACAAGTTAATATGGGAACGGAAGAAAATCCGAAACCCATCTTCATAAGCGACACGCTAACTCCCTCGGAAAAGGAGAAACTTATATCTCTTATCAAAGAGTATATAGACGTGTTCATATGGAGTTATGAAGACATGCCAGGGCTTGACCCTCAAATTGCCACTCACCGGTTAAATATTAAAGAAGACGCCAAACCAGTTAAACAATAACAAAGGTGTTTTCGACCGGAATTGATGGAGGCAATAATTGTTGAGGTCAACAAGCTTATAAAATCCGGATTCATCCATGAAGAGCAACATCCTGATTGGGTGGCTAACATAGTGCCGGTTCGTAAGAAGAACGGCAAGATCCGGATATGCATCGATTTTCGAGATCTGAACACTGCATGTCCTAAGGATGAATTTCCACTCCCCATCACCGATGTGATGATTGATAATACTTGCGGTTATGAGAGGATGTCCTTTATGGATGGCTTCTCAGGTTATAACCAGATTAAAATGCACACAGATGATGAAAAGCATACGGCTTTCAGAATGCCGCTGGGGTATACTGTTATACGGTGATGCCTTTCGAATTGAAGAACGCCGGTACCACCTACCAATGAGCGATGAGCGTCATATTTAAAGAACACCTGCGCAAAACGGTAGAGTGTTACGTGGATGACTTAGCGGTCAAAAGTAAGAACAAAGAAGATCATCTTCATGATTTAAGAACGGTCTTCGATCTTATGCGAAAACATCACTTGAAGATGAACCCTGCCAAGTCTTTCATGGGGGTGCATAGCGGAAAGTTCCTTGGGTTTATAATCACTTCAGAAGGAATTTTTCTTGATCCGGAGAAAGTAAAAGCTATTAGTGAAATGCCACCGCCCCGCAATCTTAAGGAATTAAGGGGGTTACAAGGAAAGTTAGCCTATATCCGGCGCTTCATCTCCAATTTATCAGGGCGATGCCAGCCGTTATCTAGACTCATGAAAAAGGGGGTTTCTTTCGTATGGGATGAGGCATGTCTTTGACGATCTCAAAGAATATCTCACTAAATCTCCTGTTCTTATGGCACCGGTCCCTGGGCAGCCATTCCTTATATATGTAAGGGCCATGGATGACGCTGTAGGAGCGTTCTTGCTTAGTATAATGAGCATGGCCATGAACACGCCCTCTATTACTTAAGCAAGACAATGATCGGAGCCGAGCGTCGGTATACCCCGATCGAAAAAGAATGTTTAGCCCTAGTGTTCGCTGTTCAGAAAATGTGACACTATCTTTCAGGGCAAACGATACATGTCATCTCACGGGTTAATCCTTTGAAAATTCTGATGACAAAACCAGGATCCTTAAACGGCCGATTGGCAAAATGGGCACTACTACTATCGCCATATGATATACACTTCGTCCCTCAAAAAGCCATGAAGGGATAGGCAATTGCCGATTTCCTTGCAGACTATCCAATTTGGTCCAATTCTAAACATACATCAGAGGTCAACACAGTTAGCAAAGAACAATCATGGCAAATGTTCTTTGATGGCGCTGTCAGACGATCTGCTGCCGGAGTGGGGGTTGTGCTAATATCTCCACATAAACATTTATTATCTAACGGTTACTCATTAACAGAACCGTGTACAAATAAAGTGGCGGAATACAACGCTCTCATTATCGGCTTAAAAATGGCTCTGCAACTGGGGGTGAACTATTTAGAGACATATGGAGACTCTAAGCTCATCGTTAACCAGAGACGGGTGAGTATGAAGTCAGACATGAAGCCTTCATCCCCTATCATCAGCTAGCCATTGAGCTAGCAGGATATTTTGAACAATTTTATATATATCATATATTTTGGAATGAGAACGTTTATGCAGATGCTCTTGCCGCGTTAGCTGCAACATTGGCGATCCCACCAGGTGAAGCTAAAAGCATCACCATTGGTAGCAGAGAACTCCTCCACCCAGATACGGTATCCCAAACCAAAGAGGTGTGTCAGACATGCTTAATTCTGGAACTCCATGATTGGCAACTTCCATTTATAGATTACGCCCTATATGGGATACTACCAGAGGATCCAAAGGAGGTCACCTCGATAAAGAGGAAGGCCCCGAGATTCTACTTTGATCGTACACTTCAAACTTTGTACAGAAAGTCAAATGATGGTCTGCTGCCACACTGCATATCAAAACAGAAGCAGATGAAGTGCTGAAGGAAACAAATGATGGAGTGTGTGGAGCTCATCAACCCGGTCCAAAACTCGGAGACCGCATAAGAAGGCTGGGATACTACTGGCCGAAGATGATTACAGAGGCAATGGCATACGCTAAACGGTGCCATGCATGTCAGGTACATGCTAACTTCATTCATCAACCCCCAAAATACTTGCACAATACCGTTGCTAGTTGGCCATTTGAGGCATGGGGAATGGATATTGTGGGGTCTATAACTCCCCCGTCATCCAGAGGACATCGGTTTATTCTTGCAATAACCGATTATTTTTCAAGATGGGCCGAAGCCGTGCCCATGAGAGAGGTGAAAACGACATATGTGATTAAGTTCATCAAACATCATGTCATTTACCGTTTTGGTGTCCCCCGAAGGATCATTCATGATAATGGACCGCACTTCATCAGCCAGGGATTCTCAAGATTCCGTGATAAGTTCATAATCAAAGATATTGCAACAATTCCATATAACCCCGCGGCAAATGGGTTAGCTGAAGCTTTCAACAAGACAATCATTAAACTCCTTCGGAAGTTTGTCTCCTTTAACAAAAGGGACTGGGATGAAAAACTGGGAGAGTATTTGTGGGCTTATCGCACCACCGTTCGCACCCCGACAAAAGCTACCCCGTTCTCCTTGGTTTACGGAAGTGAGGCCATCTTGCCTCTTGAAATTCAGATACCATTTTTGAGAGTGGCCTTAGCCACAAAGATGACGACAGAAGAGCGCCATCAACTAAGATTGCAAGAACTAGAGGCGTTAGATGAAAAATGTCTCAGGGCTCAGCAACAAATTGAGTTGTATCAAGCCCGAATCTCGCGAACGTTCAATCAGAGCGTTAAACCAAGGACCTTTAAACAAGGAGACTTGGTCCTGGCTATTAAAAGGCCAATGATCCTAACCCACAAGACTAAGGGTAAATTTGAACCCAAGTGGGAAGGACCGTTTGTTGTGGAGACGGTATACTCTAGTGGAGCCTATCGCTTAATGAATTAGAACGGTGATAGGATGATGATGCCGATCAACGGCAAATTTCTGAAGAGATACTATGCCTAAAGTAAACCAGAATGATGACAGAGTAACTGTCACATCTGGTTCAGATCACTAGGAGTATAACCATCCACTTGTTCAAGTTACGCAGATGAGCACTTGAACTTCTTGCTTAAAACTAGGCATGCGCAATTAGGCGCCTCTGTCGAAATCTGATAATCCTGACCCGATCATCTTGGTATGTGCAGTTCAAGTTACGCATGAGAGTCTTGAACCACCTCCACTTATTCAAGTTACGCAGATGAGCACTTGAACTTCTTGCTTAAAACTAGGTATGCGCAATTAGGCGCCTCTGCCGAAATTTGATGATCCTGACCCAATCATCTTGGTATGTGCAGTTCAAGTTACGCATGAGAACCTTGAACCGCCTCCACTTGTTCAAGTTACGCAGATAAGCACTTGAACTTCTTGCTTAAAACTAGGTATGCGCAATTAGGCGCCTCTGCCGAAATCTGATGATTCTGACCCGATCATCTTGGTATGTACAGTTCAAGTTATGCATGAGAACCTTGAACAGCCTCAAATTGTTCAAGTTACGCAGATGAGCACTTGAACTTCTTGCTTAAAACTAGGTATGCGCAATTAGGCACCTCTGTCGAAATCTGATGATCCTGACCCGATCATCTTGGTATGTGCAGTTCAAGTTACGCATGAGAGCCTTGAACCACCTCCAATTAAACTCTAGGCATGCGCAATTAGGCGCCTCTGCCGAAATCTGATGATCCTGACCCGATCATCTTGGTATGTGCAGTTCAAGTTACGCATGAGAGTTTTGAACCGCCTCCACTTGTTCAAGTTACGCAGATGAGCACTTGAACTTCTTGCTTAAAACTAGGCATGCGCAATTTGGCGCCTTTGCCAAAATCTAATGATCCTATCCAGATCATCTTGGTATGTGCAGTTCAAGTTACGTATGAGAGGCTTGAACCGCCTCCACTTGTTCAAGTTACGCAGATGAGCACTTGAACTTCTTGCTTAAAACTAGGTATGCGCAATTAGGCGCCTCTGCCGAAAACTGATGATCCTGACCCAATCATCTTGGTATGTGCAGTTCAAGTTACGCATGAGAGCCTTGAACCACCTCTATCAAACTAAGGCATGTGCAACTAAGGCCTCTGTCTAAGTTAAATGATCCTTATCTGATCATTTTAGGTACCAACAGTCTAAGTTACGCAAATGAGTCTTGAATTATTTTTACCAAAACTATGAACCATCTATTTGTTGAGCAAGCAAAATTCTTAAAGCCAACAGATAAAGAAAAAAAGAGTTATCTTTATTCATAAAACAAAAGGTTACAGAAGAAGAGGGAGTTATAACTCTCCCAAAAACTTCAACCTATTCATCGACTCATCAATAACCCGACCACGAGTTTTCTCCATGGAGTGTTGAAATTCCCTGGTTCACATGCAAAAGATCTCCTCTGCAAATGTCAACTATGATCTGTTTAAAGTTCTTAGTGGATCATTTGAAAATACTGCTACAAGAATCCTAATGAAAATGCACAAAGTTGAATTCGACATGCTACAAGCCCTTAGATGATTATCTCTAACAGAGATTGTCATCTAACAGAAATGGTCCTCAAGAAAACTTAATGAGCTGCCGCAGAGTTCTTGTAACTCCTTCAAAAGTTTATCTTTTGGAGCCAGAGCTTGAAACCTGCAACTATGTTGTAAAGCATATGCTCTGGCTTCCTTAGAGATACTTTTGCTGATGAAGACTGAAAGAGCCACATGCACTCCTCTTCGAAAAGGATCTGATCTGAATACTCCACTACAAAAGAAGAATCAAGAGTTAGAGAAAACTTGAAAAATCTTTTAAGTATAAAAACGCGGAGTTAAAAAATAACTTCGCGCATAGCCTCGCGTTGAAACACTACTGCTAGTCAAAATAGCCTCGCGTTGAAACGCGACTGCTAGTCAAAATAGCCTCGCGTTGAAACGCGACTACTAGTCAAAATAGCCCCGTGTTTCAAACGCGAGGATGACGCGATGACTTCCGTAAGAAGAAGACCAGAGTTCTTCTCCGTCTTCTCCTTCTTCTCCAAGCCTTACAGCCAAAAAACGGCGATCTCGCCGGTTCAAAAATGGTTGGTCGGATAAAACTGAGCTAAAACACTCCAAAATTGTTCTAAGGAGTCTAAAAGTTGAGATTTTTACCTCCAATGGGTGCGGCATGAACTGGTTCACCGTTGTGTTCGCTCCATCGGCCGCTGCCGCCGCTGTTAACGCCGACCGCCGATCGTGAGGAGGTGAGCGACGCCGTACTCTTCTTAGATGACATCCTAATGATGAAAATCTACGGAGAATCGAAGGAAGATCGATTGAAGATCGTTCGTCGACATGAGTCGTTCGGTCGCTTGAGCTCTAGATTCTTCAACTCTTCGAATGAAGAAGAAGAAGAGTCAGAGACTCTATTTAAATGAGAGAACCCGCCTCTTGGTATTCAGCGCGAGAGTCGGAGCAGGAGTAATTAATGAGCAAATACTCACTGAAAAGCGAAGCTATTTAGCTCCGCGCAAGTGAACAAAACGCGAGATAAACTTGATATTTTAACTCCGCATTTTCTGTTTGAACATCCAAAGTATTTCAAAATTTGCTAAGTTCTAAGCCATTTTGAAAACTTTGGAGGGGGTTCTGTTGGCAATGAAAATTTCTAAGTAAATAGGATTTTCTACAACAGAACGCGAAGCTAATTCTATAGCTCCGCGTTTGGCTATATTAGCCTCGCGTTTGAGAAAAACGCGGAGCTAATCAATAACTCCACATTCTAATCTCTTAGCTCCACGTTTTGATACGATTAGCTCCACCAGAATCTCAAATTGATTGAGATTATGATTTGGGCTTATCCAAATACCCAAATTAAGTACGATCAGAACTCTAAATCAAGAGATTTAAATCAAAACTAAGATATTTAATTGGAATCCTTGATGAGAACAAATTCTATTTAGATAGAAACTCTCAAATCATCCTAAAGCTATAAATACCCTCTTGGGAAAGCCCTAGTGGTCTTTTTTTTTGGCATCTGAGCTCCTTTTCTGGAGTTTTGGAGAAGTTCGAGTTACGCATAGAGCCTTGAACGAATCAAGATCAGAGGAGATAAGTTCTACAGTCGGCTGCCATCTCAAGAGAAGAGTTCGACGTCAGATCGTCCAAAGGAGCTGCTTGACAGATCCCATCGCCACACAGATCCCACGTTTTCATTGTAAAAGAGAGAGATTGAGATATAAAATCCTCTCATTTGTTCTTTCTTTTTCTTGTTCACTTTCGTTGTAATTTAAGCTAATTCAATGGAAGGAAAGCAAAGAAATTCTGCTGCGAACAACACTGACATCTGAATCCCAGCAGGACGATTCTGACGAATGGTCGAATTGTCCTTCTTCAGGTCTCTCACCTGAGGAACCTTCGGGAGTGGTAACATATCCCAATTCTCTGCCAGTCTTCTGATTATAATATGGCATTTCCCTTTTGGGACGAAGGGTCGGAGGATTGTTCTCCTTTCCTTTTCGAATTTCAACCCTCTGCCTCTAGCTAGGTTGTATCCCATTTTCTTCATCAATTTATGAGAATTCTCATCTTAATGGAAGAATTTGGGATTTTCCTATTCTTCTTCAGAATCTAAGTATTCTTTATGCTTTTGTCATTCGCTTTTCTGAATATTATAGGTTTCTGAGTTTTATCCTTGGAAGGATCTCCAAAATGGCCTTATCGGCATTTTCATCGTCATCACTCGGTTCGCGAAAGGATGATTAGATAGGTGCTTGGAAAGAGGCTAGAGAGCATATTTTATCTAAACAATCGATGACCGCATCAGTACTACTACTTGAGGGTTCAGAATCAATACCAGAAGTATAAGCAAACTCTAAGTTTTCATTTATTACCCATTCACCATTAGAGTGAATGGTGTTATTTACATCAAGGCCTTCAGGCTTATCACAATGGGCTCACCGTCCCAACTTACATCCTCGGATTTCAAATCTTCGGATCCTAATTCTGTATCGGCTTCATCACCACTATCAGAGATATCTGGAGTGGCCCGTTCTGAAGCATCAAATGCATCTTGATATAGCAGCGCGTTGGTAATGTAGTTTTCGACTCCTTTAAAGGGTTGGTTTTCTACCACCAAAGTCTTCATTTTCCCATCTTTGTCCACATATTTCATGCACTGATATAGTGTAGATGACACAATGAGATTATTATGGATTCAGGGTCTCCCCAGTAGTAAATTATAAGACGTGTCAGTATCTATCACATAGCATGTGACTTCCGTCTTTAGATCACCGATTTGGCACTTTAGCTTTATCTTGCCCAACGGCCTACTACCATTGGCATTGAATCCAAAGATAGTAGTATTGGTTGCCGCTAATCTATTTGTCAGGACTCCAAGATACCGTAGCATTTTCCATGGCATGATACTCAAGGCCGAGCCTGGATCAACCTAAATACGATCTATTTCTGATGACCCTATGTATCCTTTGTAATATAAAGGGCGATGATGCTTGTTGCTTTTAACTTGCATGTCTTCTGGAGAGAAAGTAATGTGAGGGATGCTTTTACCAGAGGTCTGATGACATGCTGCGCAAACTTATTCTTCTTTCTCAACTGTTTCTAGTATCTGCGCCAAGAATACCTTTGAATCTTGCAGAGCTTCTCTCAAAACTTCTCTAGTTGACTTAGAGAGTTTCAGAAGCTCATACAAGATGATTCTTGCAGGAATATTGGCTAACTGCGCTAAGATGTCAAATTGGAATGACTTCTGGAGATCTTTTGCAGCTCTTTCCCTTTTTTCTTCAGAGCTTTGTCAATCTTAAGCTCTATTTGTTTGCTTTTTTTGGAAGTGGCTAGAATTCTGCGGCCTACCCATAATTCATCAAGTAGTCTTTCTCTGAAAAGGTTCCAGAGGGAGGTTGGTCCGCGTTAGCCGCCAAAGAGTCTCTGATCTCTTCTTCTGAGTCTGTCAGAGTAGGAACGTCCTTGTCATCTTCTGAAATTATAGAGACAACATTGGAAGTAAGAATCTTCCCTTTTTGCTTCCTTCTGAATGAATTGGAAGTCCACGGCTCATCATTAAGGAGGTCCGGATGTACCAACATTCTCCTCTCTATCGATTTCGAAGGGGGATAATCCTTTCTTCTGCTGCTTATGTGGATCGTAGTTTATAATCTGCATCGTGCCTTTGAGAATGTGTTGCACTCTATCTTGAATTGTTGACTCTATCCAGTCAGGTGCTTTGCCGAACTTGAAAGTCACTATATTCGCGGTCACCTTTTTCTGGTATTCTTGAAGCTTAATGACCTTGGCATTCACTAAAGCTTGAATTTTGTCCTTAAGAATATAACAATTCTGAGTAGGGTGGTTAATAATTCTGTGGTAGACACAATAATTAGGATCATTAACTCTTCCTGCTTCTTCAGGGCGTTTGGACTCCGGTAGCTTCAGCATCTTATTTGTCATGACGAGATTGAAAATAGTTTTCGTATGCTCGTCTTTGAAAGAATACTGCTTTTGAGGAACACGCGACTGAGGAGGAAGTTTTAGAGAAGACTTTGAGGGTTGCGGAGTATCAGCCACTACTGTTTCCTTCTCCTTATACCCTCCGGATCGAGGCCTATGGTTGTTATCATTACTTCGCGTCTGTTTCTCTTCACCTCCTTCCTCTTCAAGCCTTTGCGCTATCTCTTCAGCCTCTTCAGCTTGTAGAGCAAGATCCTTCCAGGTCAAGGATTTCACGGCTCCCATCCTGACTAGAACTTTAGTCGAGAGATTATTTTGACAGGTTTTCACCAAGGTCTTCTTTGGCATCCCATGTGGACATCTGAGAGAATCATTCCTGAATCTTTTAATAAAGTCCTGAGCCGACTCCCTCTTTTTTTGTTTGGTGACCAGAAGCGTCGGCATCGATACCTCCATATCTTCTTCATAAAACCTTGTTAGGAAGGCTTTCTCCATGTCGTTCCACGAATTGATGATTCCCGGTTCTAGCCTCCGGAACCATTCAAATGCTAGTCCTGTCAAGATACTAACAAATAATCGTGTAATAATGGGGTCATTTTCAGCTAAATGCCCAATTTGAGACTTGAATAGTAAAGGTGCTAATTCACCCTTTACCATCGCATAATTTGAGCTCCAATGGTTTGTACCAATCTGGGAATGGCATGCTCTCCTATTCCACCGGATATGGCCTTACAACACCTAACTCTTACAAATCACTTTTATGTATGAGAGCATTTAATTGATCTTGGAAACTCTCCATCCAAACGGTATTTGTATTCCCTTTCTGATTTTGAGTTATTTCTTGATGATGATAATGCGTAGAGCGATTGTCGTCATCTTCATGATGATCCTCTTCATCTCCATTTGTGTGGGGAACATGACCTTCTTCTTTCACATTCTTCCCTTTGTCAGTTTTTGGGTCATAAGGTGGAGTTTCTTAAGAAGATCCTCCTGTATTCTTCATTCTCATCTTTTCCAGTTCCAGCAAAACGTGCAGCATGTCCTTGATCTCGCTGATGGCATTCTGTTGTTGTTGGATGCTCTTATCTTGTTCATCCATCCTTCGCATAAATTCCTCTGAGTTACTATTCTGGGCCATGTACGTAGAGACGGAGTCTTCTATGAATGAATCGGACGTTTGCGACTCGGCCATAACTGATCCGGTCATGTCTTCCTCGTCGGAGGAGACTCCGGCCATTTGTGTGTAGTTCATTGGGGTTGCCACCCTACTTTTGAGTTGAGTGTTTTGAAAAATACCCCGTCCCTCACTGAACACGATCTTCAAGCCTGAAGAGTGTTCAGAATTGATAGCATCTCTCTCAGAGACCTTCTTTGTCTTCTTCTTCTTCCTCTCCCTGAAACTTATCATATTAGATGATACTTTGGGATATTCAAACTCATAGGATTCAAGCCTGTTGCGTTGTCTTCTCTTTGACGGTTGAGATGAGAATGTTGTTAGTTGATGAAAAACCGATTGCCTAGCAAGAGTATGGGTTGAACAATGACAGTGCGATAGTACTGCCTTGATCAGCCGTTCGCAATGGCAATTAGATGCATGGGATTCTTCTCTCTTTATATTTAGAATTTCCCAAAGATTTCTTGTATTGGAACTCTTAGTGACGGCGTCATCTCCGAAAGATAACTTTGGGACAGGAGTTTCTGTCTCTTCGAAGGCCCTCGAAGCAAATTTCACCCTAACTGGAATAGTGGGTGGGGGTAATTTTAACCTTTGAAATAGGCTCTTTTTCGGAAGCACGCTTTCCGCATGTCACGCGAATCTGAGATTCGCGTGCGCTTTTGGTTACGTGATCATGCTTTCCCTCCGTAGTTTGAGGGTGAGATATGTGTCCAGTGATAGGAATGCGAGTGTAGATTTCGCGTTTGTAATCATAAATGAATTTGGTAGGTTTATTCCAGTTTCTGTAGGAAACGCGAGTAAACCCTTTCGCATCTTGATTCTCTATAGTTTCGCATTTTGGCCTCCATACTTGTACAGTAGGCCTTCGCGATGGTGAATTGACGATTTTCTGTTACTGCATGGCCCTGCGAAGAGCACGAACTTTTCTTCTTCTTAGATTTCTTCTCATTGTACGAGTGAGACGAGCCTCCTTCTCCGCATCATCTTCCTGAGGAGCAGACAATGGTCGTTTCCCCTTATTATTGTGGGGATCCTAACCCATTTTGCCAAGGAGATCAGGAGTCTCAGCCAGAGCTGGCTCAGAGCCTGATGTTGATGAAGGGGAGGATCTTAGACCAGTTTAGTCTGCTGAATCCTTTGCTTGGGTTGTCGTCTTTAAAGTCTCCTTGAAGGTTGAACCTTTGGAGACCTTACGACATCTCTGTAAGAAAGTAGGGTTCTTGGAGCCGGAAGAAAAGAATTCTTCGTAGTTCTCCTGGTCGACCTCAATAGTGAGCGAATTGATCAAGCTGCCAATCGGAATGTTGTCGGATTGAGGTACTACCAGATCACCGAAAGTGATGGCTGTCCTCAGTGGAGTCGCCAATCTTCTGTTTGCCATAAAATCGTAAACGTCTTTTATTTGAATATCTCAATAAAAGATTACAATTTCAATGGTTTTCTATTTACAGAAAATGAGGAAAAATCAAATTTCTCTTTATTTAAGGCTGGGTTCTGAGGTAGCTGTGGAGAAAGATCTTACTCTTCGTTGACACTCCACATAAACTCTTTCAATTGGAAAAAAAGCTTTGGACTTCTGATCACAAAGGATAGTTGAGAAGAAAATGATCGATTCTCTCTTTTTCCTGTTTTACCGCTCTTTATAGGGGTTCAAGACAACGTCCCCGTCTTATTCACCCAACGGTTAGCTCCATTATTCTAGTGGTGTCGTCATATTCGTTCAGCAGTTACCTCCATGATCTGCATAGTGCCTTCATACTCATTCGGCAGTTAACTCCACGATCCGAGATAGCAACTTTCTTTATTTGGGTCGGACGACTTTGTATTAAACCCTGCCCTGAAAGCTATAGATAGCATTGCGAATCTCAAACTTTAGATTCGCGGATCTGCTCTATCGTAACTGGGTCGCGAACCTCGGACTTTAGATTCGCGGATCTGCTGAGTTGCGGACCTCAAACCCTAAATTCGCGGATCTGCCTTATTTTGACAAATGACTCCATAATTTTCGCCGACAGTAGTATAAGTAACTTCTCTATTTTGGTGTAATTTAATTAAGAAAAATGATATATTAAAATAATATTGTTCCAAGTATTATATATTTCCTTGCAGTGATTTTTGACATTGTCTCACATTATCTTACTCTCTTAATTATGCTTCCAAACATTATCTATCTGACAAGTAAACTCTATCTTGTTTCTTTATTAGTTTCTCACTATTGCGTATTTAATAAAGGGGCTTTTCCTTTCTCTGAGCTGCTGTGCTGTTACAACACACATAGAAAGATGAAGAAAAAATAAATAATATTACAATAATAATTAAAAAAAAATTATGTTGTAGTTAAAGAGAGAAATAAAATGAGCACACTTAAAAACGAAAACATGTGCTCATTGTTCTTTAATTTCTAATATTTTTTTGGCAAAAATAAAATTAATATATATATTATAAAAGAGAACTGCAGAAATAATTTCTTAGAAAGAAATGTGTTGCTTCCATAACTTACATTATGGAGTAATATTAAATTTTTCTAATTTACTGCTTCTAAAAAAAGAAGAGGAAATTTATTTTAAAGGTCAAATATATATATATATATATATATATATATATATATATATATATATATATATATATATATATATATATATATATATATATTTATCCTCTATTTTTTAGCAACCCGAAAATATTTTAGTGATATCCTTTGATTACTTTATGTATTATCTAGTCGGGTACTTTATTTCTTAATATCTTATTCTCTTTCGTACAAATTTACATTTTGATATGTTTTGCTAATTAAAATAGCATGGGTACTCTCTTTTCAACTATGTGTTACATGTTAGTACTATTTTTTTTTTTTTTTTGTGCATACTTAGAATATGAACACAAATTAACGGATTAAAGGGGAACTAAATGAAGAAACTTAAATACATATTTTGAGAGGTATATATTTTTAGGTTGCACAACCGAATTTTAAGGATCTATTATATATGGAGGTTCCAGATGGATCATCGTTATGTCATGTTATAGGTCTTGGAGCCCAGAGCATATGCTCGTCCAACATTCATCAGTATCTAGCGATACATTCTAGGACAGTACTAGGATTGATAGGGTCATGGTTCTGAACATATACATGACTCTTTTAAAACATCTGGTTTTTCCTTCTGACAGCTCCAAACTAATGCACAATAGATATTCATATAACATATCTTGTTTTATATGTATATTTATTTTCATTTTTTTTATGTTTACTACAATATCATTCATAATATGCATATATTATTTGTTGACCATTATCATCATCAAGACAAGTATAGCTAAATTCAAGATTTACTTTACAAGACATAGTTTTATAATGCTCTCATATGTTTTAGTTTTATAATACTCTCGTATATTTTCTAAACAATTTATTTTGTGAATTACGTATATGTATCATACATAACGTGTCTGTGTGTTATTATCTCTCTTTTTTATAGCACTTGTTAGGTCATTCTAATGACTTTGATTTGGCATGCTTAGATACTAGTTATTTGTAGGATACTAAGGAGAAACATCTATCACAACTGGAACCATATCGCGAGAAGTTAGCAGAGATTCAATAGGTGCTTCTACTACTAGAGTCTTTATCAGATGTTCGTCTTTTATTTATTTTTTATTTTTTCAATAAAACAGACAATATTATTTATTTCTATTTCTTATTTTCCAGACTTTAATTCTTAGATTGTAATAGAGAGTTTTGCTCATTTCGATCATTTCAAGTCCTTGGCTTAATTATTCTATTATGAAAATAAATTGTTCATGTATTTTAATGTTATTCTTTCTACACATGTATATGTATATGACAATGTGATAATAGTAAATACTGATTTTCATGTATTTTAAAATTTGATATATTAATCTATGATACGTCACTTAATCACTTAATGTTACATGTATTTTAGGATGCTGAGGATTGCACTCGGTTCGTATTCGCTTTGAACAATTCCGCCATTTGCAAATGTCAACTTTTACTTGCTCACTTCCGTTCTGACTAGGACCCACATTTTTTGTCCGAATCCTACTACGACTACTACTACAGTAACTACTACTGCTACTACGAGGATTCCTATTCCTATTCGGATCCAAGTTTGTGTTACCACCCGCTCCTATAAATACTCCACAACCCCATTCTTTCTTAATTTCTATCTTCCTTCTATCTACATTGGTCGATCCCTGCAGGTTAGTCCTCGATCGCCATCAATGGCCCCGATAGGGAGGCTGCTCTACGAAACCCTGGAGGAGCACAGGGAAGCGCTTCAAAACTCCAGCGACAGGCGGCTGGCGATCGCGACGCCTATCCTTCTCATATGCGCGCTGCTCCTCATGCTTCTCTTCGAATGGTGTGAGCGTCGCGCCATCCGCCGTTACAATGCTGCCGTCTCCGCCGCTTCCAATGTGGGTTCGGGTCCAGCCGCTGTCGTGTTCGTGGACTTGGGCCAACGATTACGGCAACTTCGTGAACTTCCTTTGGGCATCATCAACAAGGACAAGGAGGGCGGCGATGGAGAAGGCCTGGGTTCGGGTTCCGGTTCGGAGGGGCGAGATGATGAAAAGGATGTTTGTGCGATTTGCTTGGAAGAGTTCTCGTCAGGAGAGGAGGTGAGAGAGTTGCCCAACTGCAGCCATATGTTCCATAGGCTGTGCATTGATCCGTGGCTGCTGCTATACTCTTCTCAATGCCCTGTTTGCCGAGGAAAGACTTTGACACTCTAGTTAGTTAGTTCTGAGGAATTTAAGAACTTTGTATATAAAGAAATTAGTTAGTTTGAGTAAGGCAATGGCCTCACTAATGAGGTGTATGCAAGTATAAGTTTTTGTTGGGAAAAAAGAAAAATCAATGTTAATTCTAATTAATTTAGAATTTAGAGGCTGACTTGTTCTTTTGGAATGCGTTGACCTGTTGTCGTGATTCCAATAACGAAAAACTTGTTGAATATTTGTGCATACATGTAAAATTAAATTTTATATTAATCAATCAAAATTATATTAATCAATCAAAATTGGATGGATCCAAGGATATTGGCAATCGTAGTTAGTTTTTTTTTTTTTTTTTTTTTTTTTTTAAATATTTTAAAGAGGAAGTTTGATTTTTTTTTTTTTTGTGCATATATATAATCTGATCCTTGAAAATGTGGCCTTCCCTCTTTGTTCTTTATTCACTCTAACCTAACAATTTTTAATTTATTTTTCTTTTCCTTCTCTAAAATTTAGAGTTAGACACATTCTCTTTTCTTTTTTACTAGTCAAATTCACATACATATTTTTTTTAAATATCATTCAAATTGAATCCGTACCGACATTAAAACTCGAAACCTCTGAAGAGTGGTAGTGTCATTAGTGACAGGGTTCATGGCAATTAAATACCTTCTAAATTTAAAATATCTATGAAGCGAAATTATAGAAAATTTGATCCTCTTCTTTTCTTTTTCTTAACCTATTTTTCTCTTCTAATAACAATAGATCCTAAATTTTTTTTCCTAAGTATTGAAATCGCAAAAAGATGAGATTTCTCTAATAAAGCCATTTTTTCCTCTCTTGATCATCATATTTTACTTTTTTTTCCCTTTTTTTTTTCATGGTAACCATAACAAAATCAAGAAAAAGAAAATGAGATTTTTCTAAAAATGAGTCAGTCCTTCTCTCTCTCTATTTTCTTTTCTCTTGGTTTACTCTAAATGCAAACAATATTCATTACTTTATCACATCTTAATATTTTTTTCTCTTTTTCCATGGAATTCACATATAAAAGCAAGAAAACTGAGGTTTTTCTTTACAAAAGAAGCCATCTTTTTTTAAGATACTAGTTATTGAGATTTATATGAAATGGATATTTATTTTATTTAAATAGAAGTAAAAAGTGCATGATGATGAAAGAAGAGATTTTAAAGTTATTTAAGGTTTCTAAGTAATGTGTCATTCTTTTATATGGAATATATCATATTTAAGACTTCGTCCACCTTTTGAGGAGTTTATCTACCTTTAATAGAAATAAGTTTATCTAGGACCATTCGGGTCTAAATATTTTTTTTTTTCAAAAATGTTAGAGATCAAATAATCCAAAAAAATCGCCAAAAAATGTAAGATTCTCAATTTTTAAACTAAAGAGGACAAACTATAGCTGATGATAGGCAAACTATCGTTCAAATCTGAGTATAGCGTGCAACATTAATGTGATAATTTGCTCATAAATTTGATGGGATATTATTTTTAAAGCCATGAAAAGATTTGCCGCATGTTGAGAGAAAGAAGGGATTATTATAAAATGCTTTGTATAAAGAGATCGATTTTTGTGGGTACCACATGATTGGTTGTTTCAAAGATAATCACATGAAAAAAGAAATTGAGAAAGTTGAAAAAGGATGATGCTACTAGAGAGAAGCTTCATTGGCTTCAACAATGATAGTTGAGATAAAAATGATATGTGAAGAAAATGATGAGATATTGCTTTCCAAAATGCCAAATCCATTGGTATTAGTTATCGTACTTGGATTTTTGGATTTTTGAGCGAAACATATAATATTTAGTTGGTTATGATCTAAATATGTGTTTAGCTCACCAGAATTAGTGAAAGTAAGGGAAAAAGAAGAAGAAAATTAATTGAAAAATGAAAATTCTTCCTGTACTTGTTTACTAATTTAAAAAAAAAAAAAGTATGTAAAAAAGTCAAGCGAGCATTATTGAATTAATTAAATAAAACATTACTTATATTGTTTTATTTGTTATTTACATATAAAAGTAAAACTTTTGAATTATAATGATGACATACAGATGTAAAAATATAAATTTGTCTTATTCATTTACTTTCTAGTGTTCGACTCATACTTCTAATTTAGAAGTATAATAAAGAAAAATTTGAAAGTGAAAAGTCATATACTCTTCATCTCAAGGTCAACAAAAATTTGAAAGTGAAAAGTCATATACGTGTCATCTCACCGGTCAATAAGTTACTTCCAACTTACCAAACAATTAAAAGTAGTGAAAATAGTATTACTTCAAACAATTAAAATTAAAATAGTGAAAATAGCCTTTGGGAAATTCAAAATGAGCCCACCATTTTGCTAAATAAGTTCCCCTCTGGCACTGAGAAGCTGTTGAGGTGGGCTCACCTTCGTAAAAGGGTGGGCTAATTTAGAATTTCCATTCTTCTTCGCCGCTCCTGTGTCGCCGAGTTTCGGGAGTCTCCAAAGGAGCACACCACTTTTCCTAGTCCATTCGACAGTTCATTTTTCGTTGAAAGGCCGGACGTTGGAAAGTGGGCTCAAAAGGAAAATGGTGCGCTCCTGTAGAAACTCCCCGAGTTTCCCGCCACTAAACCCCCTTGTCCACAATTTTCAAAACCCTAATTCAATTTCCCTACTCTCTTCAATAGATCAAATCTCTAGAGACGAGGATGAAGGTAGGGACGATTGAGATCATTTGGCACGAGCGCCTGCCGGTCCAAACCCTAGATTTCCACACCTCAACTGGGCTTCTCGCCACCGGAGGCAACGATAAGGATATCAAGGTATCATTCCCTTCAAATCTTCTGAAATCTCGTTTCGGGCTCTCGAAATGATCAGGCCTTCAATAAGTTTTAGCAAATGGGTTTCTTCTGATCTATTTGTATTCGGAGTAATTGCATTAGAGGGGTTTTTTTTCTCCCCCTAATTTAGGGGGGTTTTATACTGAATTGATTCCTCTAATTCAGACGATTTGTTGAAGTTGTTTGATGGGTCTTCGCCAATTGTTGTATCTGATCTTTTGTACCTAAAATTATTGGATCTTGATCTTGTGGGTCGTCGTTAAATATTCTTCTGTTTTCTAAATCAAAATTTCTAAAAGAACAAATTTTCATTGCTCAGCACTCCAAGTAGGCAAAAAGATTATAGATAAACCAACAATGCGAGGATAATTGAAAGGCCACCAAGGTCCACTGAAGTGAATGTCGGCTGTTAGTAAGAATTTTATATAAGCCCTCTATTATTTCGAGCACCAGTAATCTCACCAGATACCTATTCAAGAGATAGGTTGAGTTGAAATTTGGCTTAAAAGTGATGGTTATTTATATATTCATACTGCGCAACAGAGGAGGGAGGGGTTTACCTTCCTGTTGTTGACCAATCCCATTTTGGCCTTTAAGTCGAATATGTGATTTGTGTTTCAGGGATATTGGGTAGCCAAAATTTGGGGCAACCTCCTTGGCATCCTTCTCTGTCCAGTATTATATCTCTTTGTTCGTGGGTTTGCGAGGGAAAGTCATTTTCAAGTCATGTTCTTTTATTTTAGTGCTAAATTAGGCCCCACGGTCTTACTTATGTTCATATGTTGGAGTAGAGTGCAGATGTTGTAGATATTTTATTTTCATATTTGTTTTTTTTCCCTTTTGAATACGGATGTTTCTATTTTGGGAAAAGTGGAAATAGATATGGTACATATGGTATCTATAAAACAGAAACAAATGCAAATCCGATATGGAAAATTCCATATTTGCCATATGCTAATACATATGAAGAATATTGTCCGGGTAAAAGTAACATTTAAGGTTATATACAAATATAAACATCATTATCATCATCATCTTAAGTCTTTTCCCATTAGGATGGGACGACATGGGGCAAGCCTCCATTAATGCTTTGACATAGTTTTGAGATTGGGCTTTTGACCTGATGTCAACCTTTCATAATTAGTGCCATTCTTTCTAAGGAAACTATGGACAAGCGATGGGTTGGTAACTATAATTCTACAGGACAACTTGGCATCCTCCAAATTCTTCTAGAGTTGGAAAAATGTCTAGAATTAAATATATAAGCATGCATGTAGAAGGGTAAATATAATGAACAATAACCACATATTAACAATAAGTACTTATCTCTTTTCCATCTTAAGGAGCTCTGACTTGTATACGTGAGCCATAACAATTAACAATTAATATATGTATATTTGAGGCATAATAATTATCATTTGTGATGAAAAGATCCATCAAAAAGTTAATAAATACTTATTTAAAAGTTATTTAGGAAGAAATGTATCTAGACTTACCAAATTGATAATTTGAATGTCATCCACGCTTTAGCCTGGTAAAAGAAATTAGATAAAACAAACCATAGAGGAAAATGAAGTATTTATCCATACCACAAGCTATCATATAATTTGATATCACAAAAGAGAGATAAAATAATTCTGAACTTAATATATTCTCTCAAGGCTGCATAAAATATCTAACCTAAAACTGATGAAGGCATAATAGAAAAGTACTTCTATCATTATAACAAATAAATCTAAAATTAGAAAGTCTCCAAATTTGAATGAAAATGACTGGGTTAAACTGAAGTCCAGAAACTAAAAGGTTTTATCATATGGTTTATACCAAAAAGTTCGACATAACATATTCCAGAGGCTTAAGAAAGTATAACTAAAGAACTTATCCTGCATGCTCCATGCGTTTGAATGTATGTCTTCCAAGCAATCACAAAAACTCATTCTCATCCATAGTGTCCGAATCTTCAAGTGAGTTAAATCATATATTTCATATAATTCAGAAAGTTACATAACAAAACAAATAGTAACATAGTTAACATACCTTTATCTGTTTCCGCACAAAAACACTGTGAGAGAAGAGTCTACGCTGCTCACATTTATATATGACATCATGTATATATGCTTTCACTTCTTTTGCTTCATTTATTTATGTTAAAATTGCTAAATTATATATATGTTTAAGTAGGGCTAAATTGAAAATAAAGTTGAAACGATGGACTCCTCTTTAGCTATTTGCTCATGAATTAAAGCTTCCACCATGTCCTAGGTTAACCTCCTTCAATGTGTATTAACCACTGTCCATCAATGCTAAATTCTGATTCTGAAGCAACTATACGTATTAAATTAGCCAAAATATCATGTGCCCTTCTTTCTACAGTGGGATATTTTCCAGCATTTATTTTTTTAACCAACCCAAGAGATTAATGTTCTATTCACACTTTCATTCTTTAGAAGCATTTTTTCTTCCATGGAAATATTTTAGTTTGTTTTTCTTAATTTTGTTATGTTCTCTATTAACAAAATAGATCTACTTTTTTTTCGCTTTTCACCATCACTATCAATATGAGTGTTGATGCACTTTAAGGTAGTTGAGTATGAATTTATCAAGAGAAATGTTAAATTAGAAACATTTCGATATATAACTGCTTGACATCTTTGACAGTGTCATCAATCCCTGAATACTCACCGTAGATGTCCTTGAGGTGCATACACATTGCATCAACTTATAAATCTTGGTTCCAAAAAAAATTTAAAAAATACATGAATCTATTTTTAAATTTTCAACATTTACCATTTTTTTTACTTTCCTGAAATGGATAAGATGAATTTGTTAGAGCTCTCAGAATTTCAATAAGCACTAGGTTAGACACTTAAAAAGAATGGTATATTGATCAATTCTTACAATCAAGTTCTGCTAGTGTCAATTATTGATGTAATCAGCACAATCAGATGCATATGTCTACTATTTCCTAGTTCCAATAGCTAACCCGTTCATAACAAGGGCCAAATATGTGAATTCAAGATGTTGTGACAATTTTTTTTTTTCTTATTTCAGTTTTCATCATCTAAAATGCAGTTGTTTTATGATGAGACTCTTCCTTCTTTCTTCCGGAGATTGCAGTGGTCACCTGATGGGTCATTTTTACTAGTGCCAGCGGGTAATGTATCTGCTTAACTTTGTGTTATGTCTACATTAGCACCTTATACCACATTTTTTTAACTATCATCTTTCTGCAACAATTGAAAATTGATAACTGCATTTTGATGGTCCTTAGCTATGTCGCATGGGCAATTTTTTCATGAAGCCATGTCGTGTTGGGCACGTGCTGGATATGCATGTCAGGCACGTGTCTCCTGTCTTTTTAGAAATTACAGCAACCTGGCATGTTGTGTTCATGCTGTTGTGTGCCCATGCAGCATTTATCCATAACAATGCCGTTCATTCTAATTTAAATATTTTTTTTTAAATTTTTTTAAAAAGCTCTCTTATCACGTTTTTATCTTTTCTATTCTAAATTATGTTGAGACTGGAAATAAGTTTGTATTGTTACATATCCATTTGAATGCTGTTGCCCCTTCATGCTCTTCTTCCCTGCATGTTGTTAAGGAATTTATCTGTTTTTTGCAGATTTGAACCGATGCAATAAAATTAAAACTCATCCCGGTAGCTTCCGGAGACTAGATTTAGTTATAAGGAGAAAGTATATTATGGGAATCAACGTGAAAGTAATGTGTTTTTGAAGGGTTGAAGTACTGTTATTACAGTTAAAAGTATTAACTTCCTAACAGCGATGAAAGAGCAGATTATTGAAGACTTGAAAGATAGCGGCGTGGCATCTTTTGCCATATATCTTTTCAGTCCAGTAGTTTCTTTGAGATTTAGTAAAGGTCAAATACCCTCAACAATTAACATGGAAAACATTTGTTAGAAACATTAGTACTTCTGAAATGCCTTTCAGTTACTTTGTTTTCTTGCATCTTCTTGTTATAGAGAATGCTATTTGTTCTTGACCTGAACAAAATTGCTCATGTTGGCTACTTCGTGTCTTTAGGTATACAGAAATATTCCCCTGCTTTTGAAATGGTAAATATAGCATATTACTTAGGAAAGATCTTTCAAGGTATGGTATCTTATTGAGACATTTATGTTCTGAGGTATTGTTTTGGTTGACAAAGTAAGATGTCAAGGAAAATTAAGCAAGAATTGAGCAATTTTAAGTTTTTTTTTTTTACTTGTTAATAAACTACATAACCTCTAACGAATGCTAACTTTATCCATATTATACCTGTGCAGCTTTGGTAAGTGCTGTGTTTATAATATATACAACTTAATGGGCTTTGTTTGGCTACTAAAATTCTGTTTGTAACCTAGTGGGCTTTGTTTTGTCTGCTACACTGATATGCAACCTTGTGGATTTTGTTTGTCTACAGCACTGTGGTATGCTTTGAAATTATTGGTATTTGAGACTTATTTTCTAGTTGAAACTTTGCAAATTGACTAGGTGTATCTGATTCTACAATTTTTGCTGATAATTATCCGTCAGCTAGATCTAATATGATGATTAAAAATTCTATGCACCATTTTAGTCATTTATCTGAATGCTTGTGTGTTGTAAACATCAAATTTTATTTCTGAAGGTCATAAAAATGTCTCACTTGTCACAAATATAGTTATCTATTATCATTTACAATTGAGTTCATACTGAACTGTTGTGATTACTCCCGTGAAAGTTTATATGATTTCCAAGTTAAAACTTTTTTTTCCTTTTAAAGTCTTAGGCCTGCCATGCTGCTGCCGGGGGCCAACAACCCATTGTAGCTGTACGCTTCTGTCCCATTCTTTTTTGTCTACGAGGGTCTAAGTCAGGTAATGTAAACATGTTTACAATGTACATGCCCTCAACCAGGTTTTCCTCTTGGCTGAGCTCTCTATTTAACCTTCAGCAGATGGTGTCTTTAAACTTCCTTACAGAGTTGATTTTGCTGTGGCGACCTTGGACTCCCTTTACATGTATGACACTGAGAGTCTTGTGCCAATAGCCATAATTGCTGGGCTTCATTTAGAAGCTGTTACAGATATTTCTTGGTGAGTACTTCCTAAACAAATTCCATCTTCAACCTTTTTTGGATAATTGTTTATGTCATTTGTGCATTTGTACTTTCTAATTGGTTTCATTTACTTCAACAAGGATATGTTGCTTAAAGAGGTTTTTATCGTTTCATTCTTTCTAGGTCACCAAATGCTAAACACCTTGCATTATCATCGTCTGATGGGTACTGCATTGTTGTAGAATTTGAAAATGATGAATTACGTCTGCCCTTTTCACTCCCAGGTATGTTAACTTTGCTCAGTTCTAGTGGACTTTATTTCTTCTTTCCCACTGCTAACACTAGGAATGTGTTTAGTTGGGCCTAGTTGTATTTGGTAATTGTAGTCTTTAGGAGGGAAATTTCGACTTTGGTGCAAACTCCTAATTTCCGTGTAAAATTTTAAAATTGATTTACATACAACCACCAGTTTGCATGGGAATTATGAATTCCCTCCAAAATTCAAGATTTTCCTACTTCTAAATGCAAATACCAAATACAGAGACACCTAACCTAACATACCGTAAGTGCAGTGCCCGTCAATTTGTTCATATTATTTTGAAGAAAAACCTAAAATTCTAATATCTTGAAACAACAAGTTTCCCTTCCATTTGCCTTATTTTACAAGACAAAAGTTGCTTTAATTGGAATACTTTTCCCTTGTATCTACCTATATCTACATATGCATGCACATTGTTTTTTTTTTTGAAGTCTTATGCATGTAAAATTTTGAATATTGGTGCAAATTCCTAATTTCCATGCAAAATTTCAACTTGGTTTACATACAACCACAAATTTGCATGGGAATTATGAATTCCCTCCAAAATTCAAAATTTTCTTACTTCTAAATGCAAATACCAAATACAGCTACACCTAACCTAACACACCGTAAGTGCAGTACCTGTCAATTTGTTCATATTATTTTGAAGAAAATCCTAAAATTCTAATATCTTGAAAGAGCAAGTTTCCCTTCCATTTGCCTTATTTTACAAGACAAAAGTTGCTTTAATTGGAATATTCTTCCCTTGTATCTACCTATATCCACATATGCATGCAATGTTTTTATTTTTTATTTTTTATTTTTGAAGTCTTATGCATGTAATATTTCTGGGTTCATTTTTACAATAGTATTTTGATAATCAAGAGCGTCATTGCTCCATGGATTAACATCAGAGACAATGCCTTTTACATGATGCTTTTCTTGCCTGCAAAATATATGAGTCTGTCTAATGAGATGTTGGGATCAAATTTATTTCATAATTAAATTTTTTGGCTGTCTAGTGTCAAATAGGACACTGAATTGATTCTTTCTGGCTTTGCCATCCGAGTCATAATGTAAGATCATCAAATACTGTGTCAAATTTTAACAAATGTACTAGACAAATTGCATGCCCTTCGAAAGCATCATTGCATTGTCTTAGCACAGAGCTGCTTATATTTTCATGTTATGATGATTTAAGCATTCGGCATGTTAACTATAAATGTTATATAGTGTAATCAAGATTCCTGCTGCAAGACACAAGACCTTAAAACGTTGTTTCTAGGTATGTTTTGCCGGTTGACATATCTTCTAATTCGTCGATACGAGAAGCAAATTGTTGTGTGAAGCAATCAATATCTCGACATAAGCCAAGAGGCAAATCCTGTGCCACTCCACCAGGTCATATGAAACTAGCATGCATTCTGTTTCCAGGACTCTTTCATAGAATTCTAACAATTTCTTCCGCTCCAAAAGAAAATGAAAATTGAAAAAAAAGAGAGAACAAACAGTACAGCAAAATCATAGAAAATCTAGAAAATGATTTCCATATGGGTTCAAGTACTACTTCTCAGGATCTCATAAATTCGATTGACGGATAAATTCTTGACAGTACTTCTCAATTTCTAATGTTAGACGATAATTGGTTGACTGACATCAACTTTGCCTGCTAACGAGCTAGTAAGTAATCAAGATGTTCTCACACAGTTTCACTCACATAAGGGACTGCCACCTTTATTAACATAGTTATCCATTGAGCAAACAAGATCATGCATACATAGTCTACAAGGTTTTATTATTATTTGGATTTCTTCAGGGGCAAACCATCTATTGTTTTGTTGCTGCAACAGTTCTTTATTTGATCTCCAAATCTGATTAAGGTGTAATCAAATTGTGTATCCTTCTTAACCAGTGTAATCAAATTGTGTAGTCAGATAATATCTCACCTTTAGTTCGATAAATGATCCTTGTTTGAGACGATATCATGTTTGTTATCCCTTTCGATGTTTCTTGCCTTGATTCCTCTTCCCCTTGTTGGTTGTGAAGAATCGAAGAAAAGCATGCAAACAAATGCAGAGCCGACAAATTTGAAGCCAGAGTTTGTAGACAGTATGGAGATTGACAAAATAGAAACCCCCAAAACTGTTAGAAAAACCAGATACAGAGGCTTGCATAGCTAAGCAGGCAGTGTCGATTCCAACCCAGAGCACTGATACCAGTAGAACGAAGAAGAAACGTATTACTCCTGTAGCTATTAACTAGATGTTCAGGATGTTTGACAAAATGGCCTCACTACTGATGCTTGAGTTTTTTCCGTCTACAATCTGGCTATCAAACTAAAGGAATCTTAACATTGGGTGTTTTTACTCGTACCTACTGTAAGTTGTTTTCTTACATTTTCGCAATATAAGACTGGTGCTGAGGAGAGGGTAGGCATCTGTCTTTGTAAGTAATTGCTGTTGGGAGAAGATTTCTGGAGGTACTCTATCAAGAAATACACTGAAGAGGGATATGTTGTGGGATTGTTTTCATTGGAATAGCGAGTATACTCTTCTTCATTTGCTCTCTGGCTCTTATACATTTACATTTTATGACTTGACACCAAATATGAGCAAACATTATTCCATATAGTATTATTTGTCAAGACACAATAATGCATCCAATAATCAAACCAACGATCGGAACCGCATCATCTCCTAGAGATCAAGGTGGTGGTGCGTGCGGATCCACCTGACCTGCTTGGCATTGATCCTGTGCTCATACTGGTCACAGCTGCTCCTATGCCTGCAGCTTTTTCCTCAGCCTTAACCTCATTCTTCTTTATTGTTCCCTGAATGTTAATATCTTCGTCGACAGACATTGCCACTAGCTGCTCCCCATGCGGTCCTGGAATGATGGTCTCGTGCACGTGAACGTGGTCTGTAACGTTCACCCTATCTTCCTCTTGAACCAACTTCTTCTTCTTCTTGAGGAAACAGCAGCGGGCAGCAGTGAGGAATGCAAGGAAGAAGAGCCCCCCAAGCGAGACGAATGCTATGATGATGACAGTGTGGTGGGGAGCGGGTGGTGGAGGGGCAATGTGGGGTGGTGGTGGTGGTGGAAGCTTTGAGGTTGGTGGTGGAGGTGGGGCTGTTTTATGAGGTGGCAGAGGTGGAAATGATTTGGGAGGTGGAGGAGGTGGTGGTGAGCAACGAGGCTGCGGTGGAGGCGATGCGGTCGGAGGAGGGGAGCGGTGAGGTGGAGGGTGGTGGATGAAGGGCTGTGGCGGCGACGGAGAGAGGTAAGGGAAGGCATATGTAGGCATTGTGAGTGTGTGTTTTTTTACAGTCTCTGGATGATGAGATGGGATGAAGGCAATGAATGTTGTGGGATATTTGTAGTGATATTGATCAGTTGGTGCAGTTCATGCTGGTGACTTGGCTCCTGTGCCAAGATTGCAACTAGTTTTGAGAGTTGCTTCAGAACTATGAGTTGCTTAGGCTTAGGATGCGGGTTCTATTGTCATATGGAGCGTTGTTTGTTTGTCAGTGAGATTGCTTGGGGGACATTCACATAGATAAACGAACAAATGAAGGAATGGGTAGAATAAAAACTCCACAACAACATTTGTGGCTCATCAGATCTTTACTTATTGAGCTTTATTGAAGACCATCGATCTCTTTTAGTATTAGATTCTCATGCGTTTGGATGCTAGTGTTTTCTTGTACTTGTACTCTTGTCATCAACAAAATCATTTAACTTTTTCAAACAGAAAGGGAATCAGGATAACTTTTCAATGGTGTACTAGAATTGCTTTTGATGGAGTACTCCCTAGGTATAGATTTTTTTTCTCATAGTTTCTTTATAGTAAACTATGATTAATTCCTGATTAGGTATGAAATAATGTATATCTGATATGTCTAGCTCCCATCCCAAGTGGGACTATTTAGTTAGGTCTTAACTAGATATTTTTTTTTTATGTCTTGTTGTTCGGACTTATGAATGGTAATAGATGCGTCTATGGACCAAATTTTAGCTCTCGCTATACAAAATTTTGAATTAGAAAATATAATTTTTATATTTAATTCAAAATTTTATATATGATGGGCCAAAAATTGACTAATAAATGCATCTATTACCATCCCTGTTTGGACTTCAAGAAAGAAATATACAGAACGTTTCTCTTTTTTTTTTTCACCTATAAATATTCATATTAGGCTCTTGAATATTAAGTCCATTTTGTATATAGTTCGTTTCAGAGCTAGTTAATTGCTTGCTGTATTCTAGATTGCCATTTTGACATGGGTTATGAATTCCCACGAAAGTAGTAATATTTCAAATAGTAATACCTTAAATCTACCTAATCCAACGCAATTCTTTGTTGTAAAGAAAAAAATAGCTTGTTTTTATATATAATGCTTACAAATATGAGGATATTCATGCTAAACTAGTCGTAACACAATTGAAAAAAAAATGCGAGAAAATCATTTATGATGGTTTGGTCTTGTGTGATATAAACTTACAGATGTATCAGTTCGATGAACAAAGTTTAGCAAATTAGAATAAGTTAAAAGAGCATAGGAACAACTAAAGAAAACATAAATGAATGTGATATGAAAATATATAAATACCAGAGGTTTAAATAAAAACATATTACTTAATAAGAATAAGTGGAGAAGAATCATCCATGTGATCAATCCAACATGATTCTTTTTTAGTTCAGAGTCTATTTTAAATACTTGAGATAAAATACTTAGTTGTTATTATTATACTTTGATATATGGTATTGTTATACTTTGATATGTGATGTATGTCAATGTCGCAAATTCTGCGATAATCCTAGCTAAATGTTGGGATAACAAAGGCAATAATTTTCTGCTATAGAACCTACAGAAAACTTCTATTCCAGCCAACTTCAAGATTATAGGCACTACAAAAAAAAGAATAACTAGCTGAGGCAGGAGCGCCAGACGCCGACGCTCAGGTGTGCGCAACCCAGATGCACATATGTACCAAGGAGAGTGCAGCACCGCGTGCACCCAAGTGCGCGTTGCGCTCATCGTGCTTGTGCCCAGGATGCATCGCACTTGCGCGTGTAGGTCGCACCGCCTGCACCCAGGATGCTCCTCACGCGCCTAGGGCCCATGTGCGCCCCGGGCGCTGGGCCCATGTCTGTGGGGTGCTGCATGCTCGCGCCCAACGCTTTCCGTTTCGTGTGTTTCGTGCACTCTGCTCTGAATCCGGAGTATGTTGTAATGATTCGGAGGATCTACTGTAACCTCCCACGATCTGCTCTCCGACTATGGAGAGATCGGAGGGGTTACTTTCCTAGATCTATAAAAAGACTTCTCTATACAGAGAAATCCATAGACAGACAAACGGGGACTGAGAAAGACTAAAAGAAAAAGTCTAAGAAAAAGAGAAGCGATTCAGATTTCTTCTTCCTCCTCCTCTACCCAGAGCTTGGTACTGTAAAATCAAAGCTTCGCATTCAAATCATTAACAGAAGATGCAAACATATTCCACTGTTGACCGTTCCCAAATATTCCACAAATTAAAAGGGAAAATAGAATTATCTCTTTTCCCTACCCATATAATCCAGATTGAAGTTGTAGTTTTTCTTTTCTTTATGCTATAATCAATTAAAATGGCAATGAAAGAAATTTTTTTGAATTCGGATGTACAAAAATCTGCCAGATAATTTCAAATTGCCTTTGATTCGGACGTGGAGCCCGCCAAAACCCCACTTTCCACAAGAATTCCTAACAAAATTTTGCAACAAAAAATGCTCTAAGCATTTTTTATTTTATTTGATAAGATTCCATCCATTGATGATATAAATGAGTTCGTTAAGAATATGTCATTAAAATAAATCTAATTGTATTAATTACACTTATCAGATCATCCCTAATTGCATATCTTTCCCCATCTATTAATTTTGTTTTGCATATGTGCTCTTCCTTCATGTAACTTTGTTATGGTTACAGTCTCTTATAAATTAGATTCTACATCAATTTTTTAATGTGCATTAGCAAGGCATGAAGTACATATGCAATATGACCTGACAAAGATATAATTAACTCAAAATAAGATGAGCACAACGAAATGTGGGGATCTGATCGTCAACTTCATATAAATGCCCTTAAAATTCTTCAGTTCCTACATAATTTGGATCCACCAGAAATAGTGTTGGGGAGATAGTGATAATCCATGGGTATATCTTTGATCTTTTCGAAAGGAAAAAAAAAAAAAAGTTAACTCACTTGAAATATGTTAGCTTAGAGTTAGGAGAGCAAAGATCATCGATTCCTATTTTTATTCCTCCCTCATGGCTTGATTAGGTAATCTCATTTCTGATTCATGCCAGATCTGGTAACTTTTTTTTTATTTCGGTTGATTTTCATTGGATCCCACCATTTATGACTAGATCCAGCCAGCATTCCTTTTTACTCTCTCTTGGTTAAATTGATTGTATAATTTTTTTTTACCCATCCAATAAGTCATGCTAAATAATAAAAGTATACATATCTCCAGAGGGGAATTTCCAAAGCACAACATTTTTTCTAGTGAGCCCACATTTTCTAGTTAGCACACCCTCTATTTCCAAATGTGATGGTTTTTCCCAGTGAGCACACAACCTAGTCCTAAAACGCCCCTCTGTCTTTATTCTCCGATCTTCCTCTTCCTCTTTCTTCTCCAATCGAACAAAATCGAGGGGGAAAAAAAACTATTTCCCTCTTTCTTCTCCGATCGAACAAAATCGAGAAAAAAAAAAAAAGACATCTCCCTCTTCGATCGAACAAAATCGAGAAAAAAAACCCATATATATATATATATATATATATATATATATATATATATATATATATATATATATATATATAAAGAGAGAGATGGAAATGAGCTGTAGTTCATTTCCATTATCTCCAATATTTTTTTTTTAAAATTCTTTTGGATTATGATCTCGACCCCCTAGGATTCACTCATACCCAATTTCTTGGGTTTTAATTTTGATTTGGTTCTCCATCAAGTTAATACAAAATTAACGGTTTGCAATGAATAAAACATGTTATATACATTCGATGAAAAGATAAATAAACTCCAAAATTTATGAAATTTAATCTGAAAGAAGTTAAGTAAGTAGAGATTGTAATTAAAGAAAAAAATTGAAGAAAAATTATTGGATCATTATGGTTTTGCCGCTACCTCACGTAACTTTTCCTGAGCTGGCGGCTCACCTACAGTAATCCCATATATATATATATATATATATATATATATATATATATATATATATATATATATATATATATATATATATATATATATATATATATATACTTGCCAAAATTTCTAGGTTTCATCTATCTTTTTTCTCGATTCTTATCTTCATATTTGAAGCCCTCTCAATTAGATCGTAGCTCGATGTCGCGAGCTTCAAAATTTGGAAATTCCCCTCCAGAGGTCATATATTTCTCTCAACAACAATCTTGATCTTGTATTCTGAAAAGTTATATAGAGATTTGGATCGAAAACTCAGTCAAATAATATTATTGACCGAAGATTCATAAACGCTTTATAAGTCGAATCATCTAATTGCATACTTGTATCAGTTTATTAGAAGTCAACAGATTGCCAATAAATTCAAAATTAATATATATATAACTGATCTACAAATTATAAAAGAAAAAACTATATATAATATTTTTTTTTTGAGAACAGGTATTAAGAACTATAGTTTTTCATACTTATACTTGGAAATATACCTCATTGCAAGATTAATAAACTGATGAGAGAAGTTTTCCTCCCACACAATGTTAGTACCAAACATGAGCCCTCACTTACTATAAAATTATCACATATATTTCTCTCCCTCCAAATATGTTGAATTTGAACCTGAGCAAAAAATAAAACCAAAAGCCGAATATCTCGAAAGAGTAAATGGCACCTACAACTAGTGGTACTCGAAAAAGAAAAAAGAATGTCCTAAGTATTACCTTCCAACATAATTCTCTATTCAAGGATCTTAACCGAAAACCACACAAGAGTCTCCCATAAGCTATAATCTCTGTTTCTAGCACAGATAGAATAGCAATGTTAACACTACCAGCAGCTCCTACCAGTACCCCAACGTCGTTCCGAGTAACAAATTTAGTACCAGTCTTATTGTCATGAACAGAACCCTCAAAATTTAGTTTATACCTGGAAACTCTACATAACCCATCTTGATATTTGTGATTCGGAAACAACATCGCTAAGCCTCTAGAACTCCCATATCTGTACAAGGGATGTTTGACAAAGCGGCCTCACTACTGATGTCTGAGTTTTTCCTGTCTGGCCATCAAACTAAAGGAAGCTTAACTTCAGGGGTTATTACTTGTACCTACTGTCTTTTCGCGATACTAGACTATAGTTGAGGAGAGGGTAGGCATCTTTGTAAGTAATTGCTGTTGGAGGATAATTCTGGAGAGACTGTATCAAGAAATACACTGTAAAGGGATATGTTGTGGGATTGTTTTCATTGGAATAGCGATTATACTCTTCTTCATTTGCTCTCTGGCTCTTATACAGTTACATTTTATGACTTGACACCAAATATGAGCAAACATTATTCCATATAGTATTATTTGTCAAGACACAATAATGCATCCAGTAATCAAACCGACGACAGGAACTGCATCATCTCTTAGTGATCAAAGTGGTGGTGCGCGGATCACCTGACCCGCTTGGCATTGATCCTGTGCTCATGCCACGCGGTTCAATCACAGCTGCTCCTAGGCCTGCAGCTTTTTCCTCAGCCTCAACCTCGTTCTTCTTCATTGTTCCCTGAATGTTAATATCTTCATCGATAGACATCGCCACTAGCTGCTCCCCATGCGGTCCTGGAACGATGGTCTCATGCATGTGAACATGGTCTGTAACATTCACCATATCTTCCTCTTGAACCATCTTCTTCTTCTTTTTCATGAGGAAACAGGTGAGTGCAGCAGCGAGGAAGGAAGAAGAGCCCCCCAAGCGAGACGAACACTATAATGATGACGGTGTGGTGGGGAGCTGCAGGCGGGGGAGGGGCAGTGTGGGGTGTTGGTGGTGGAAGCTTTGGGGCTGGTGGGGGAGGTGGGGCTGTTTTACGAGGGGGTGGAGGTGGAAAGGATTTGGGAGGCAGAGGAGGTGGTGGTGAGCGAGGAGGCTGCGGTGGTGGTGATGCTGTCGGAGGAGGGGAGCGGTCATGAGGTGGAGGGCGGGGGATGAAGGATTGTGGTGGCGGTGCGGACAAGTAAGGGAAGGCATATGTAGGCATTGTGTGTGTGGGTGTTTTTTTTACAGTCTCTGGATGATGAGATGATATGAAGGCACGGGATGTTGTGGGATATTTGTAGTGATATTGATCAGTTGGTGCAGTTCATGCTGGTGACTTGGCTCCTGTGCCAAGATTGCAACTAGTTTGAGAGTTGCTTCAAAACCATGAGTTGCTTAGGCTTAGGACAAGGGTTCTATTGTCATATGGAGTGTTGTTTGTTTTTGTCAGTGAAATTGCTTGGGGACATTCACATAGATAAACAAACAAATGAATGGAATTTCTAAATAAACACACCATTGGTCATAGTAAGTCCACCTTTAAAAATTACAAATTTATCATTTCTTCTTTTTTCTTACCTTGCTTTTTGCTCTGATCGGAATTAATCCCATGTTAAAGTCATTGATACCTTGCTTTTTACTCTGATCGGAATTAATCCCATGTTAAAATCATTCAATGACTAATCCTCATGACTAATCCTCGACAACATTAAGTCCAGTGGTGTGTTCATTTAGAAATTCCCCAAATGGAGGATGGGAAATAAAAACTCCGCAACATCAATTAGTGGCTCATTATCAGATCATTATGTTATTGAGCTTTATAGAGCATCATCCATCTCTTTTAGTATTAGATTCTAACGCGTTTGCACGCAAGGGTTTTCTTGTACTTGGGTTCTTGTCATCAATAAAAATCATTTACTTCTTCAAACAAAAAAGATATCAAGATAACTTTTCAATGGATTTGATCGAGTACACCCTAGTTATTGATTTTTTTTTTCCTCTCATAGTTTCTTTATAGTAAACTATGATTAATTCCTGATTAGGTAAGAAATACTGTATATTGTAATTCTAGCTCCCATCCTGAGTGGGACCATTTATGAGTTATTAACTAGAAAATTTTTATTTGAGTCTTGCTTCTTGGACCATCATAGTGAATTCAAGAAAGAAATATACGGAATGTTTTGTTTTTTCTAATAAATAGTTATATTACACTCTTGAGTATTAACTCCATTTTGTATATAGTTCGTTCAAGGCTGGTTTGATTGTTGTATTCTAGAATGCCATTTGGGTTAAAAATTCCCAAGAAAGTAGTAATACTTCGTCCGACCCAATTCTTTGTTTCTTAAAAAAAAAAAAAAAAAAAATAGCTTGTTTTTGCACATGTTGTCTCTCTATATCGCAAATTATGCAGTATTCATTAATGAGTAATGTTTCTAGTGGTATCACTTAGTTCCAATTTATGGAAGATTTCGAATTCAACTCCTTATAGGAATTCAGTTTGAATAATATTAAAAAAAAAAATATGTGTGTGAATTTGACTAAAAAAAGAAAATTCGGCTTTACTCCTAGCAAAATATTTCGATTACAAAAACAATAACCTTATATGCTATTAGGCGTTAAAAAAAACCAATTTCCACAAGAATTCCAAGCAAAATATTGAAATAAAAATGCTCTTAGCATTTTTTTTATTCTGTTTGATAAGATTCCATCCATTCAAGATATAAATGAGGTCGTTAAGAAGATATGGATAAAATAAATCGGATTAATTACGTTTATTAGATCATCTCCAATCACGTATCTTTCCCCATCTATTAATTATTTGCACATGTGCTCTTCCTTCACATAATTCTGATATGGTTTCTTAACATGACATCTGCAATATTATTTGACAATAATAAAATTAATTCAAAATAAGATAAACACAACGAAATGAGGAGGATCTGATCGTCAACTTTATACAAATGTCCTTAAAATTCTTCGGTTTCTAGGTAATTTGGATCCATCAGAAATAGTGTTGGAGAGACAGTGACAGTCGGTGGGTATTTGATCTTTTTCGAAAGGGAAAAAAAATATATTGTTAACTTACTTGAAATATGTTACCTAAGAATAAAGAAAGATCAAATCTTATCGACTCCTATTTGTAGTCCTCCCCCATGGTTTGATTAGATAATCTAATTTCTGATTCATGCCAGATTAGTTAACTTTGCTGTATTTGTTCGCTATTTTTTTTAATAGAATCTCTCTCTCTGTTTTTTTTTAGCCAATACCACATTTCATTAAACCATGATAACAGAACAAAAGATCAACCAGTGTTTTCATAGATACTGGAAAATTACACAACAACACTAGGTCCAAAGAAAACCAAAAATCAAAAAAAAAAAAAAAAAAAAAAGGTACATAATACTCCTTCCGGTCAATCGACCATAGAAAAAATCTCTAAGCATCCGTCGCTGTCCTTCCTCCTCTCGTATCACTCGATGCCTAGCTGATTGTCCTCCCTACGAATATCCATCCTGTCGTCGAGCCCTCTCTAGTTGTCATTAGAAAGCTAAAATCGTTCTTCTGAGAGGAGTGCTGTCCAAGATGTAACCTCATCAATAATCCTTTGCACATAGATATAATGAGGACGAGAGACATTATTAAAGATTCTATAATTTTTTCCTATCATTTCTATGAGTATCAATCCTATCGTCGAGCCCTCTTGGTAACAGAATCTTGATGATCGTAAAACAATGTTTCCTGTTGAGATGTATGTTATTCATGCATTTTTCGTGTAGGCCATCTAATCGCTTACATGCATGTTACATCTTTTTCATTGTGGTTGATTTCGGGGAAATTCTAAATGCGCACCACAATTGACTTAGTAAGCACCATTTTCCCCATTGTTGTAAATCCTTTTACTACAGGATGTGGTGCGCATTTAGAACTTCCCTTGATTTCGGTTGATTTTCATTGGATCCCCCCATTTATAACTAGATCCCCAGCATTCCTTTTTACTCTCTCTTGGTTAAACTGACTGTAGAACCATTCAATAAGTCATGCTAATTAAAAAGTGTACATATCTAAAGAGGTCATCTATTTCTTTCAATAACATTCTTGATCTTGTGTCCATATAGAGATTTGGATCAAAAACTTAGTCAAGTAACATTATTGACTGAAAATTCATAAACGTTTTTTAAATATCGTTATCTAATTGAGTACTTGTATCAGCTTATTAGATGTCAACAGACCGCCAATAAAGTAAAATTAATTTATATAAAACCGATATACAGATTATAAAAAAGAAAAAAACTATATATAACACCTTTGTTTTTTTGTTATAGAATAGTACTAAGAACTATATTTTTTCGTACCTACACCCCGGAAAAATTACTCATTCATGATTAACAAGCTAATGAGAGAAGTTTTCCTACTACACAATCTTGACACCAAAAAGGGGTCCTCATTTGCCATAAAATCAGCACACATATTTTCCTTTATCTTAGTATGTTGAACTTGAACCTGTACAAATAACGAAACCAAAAGCCGAACATTTCGAAGAAGTGGATGGCATCCATATCCTGTGGCACTCGAGAAAGAGGAAAGGATGTCCTGAACATTACTTTCTAACATAATCCTCTGACCACGGATCATAACTGAAGGCCATGCAAGAGCCTTTCATAACCTCTAATCTCTGTATCAGGTATAGATAGAACAACGAGAAAAATACCAGGTCCTACCATATCAAACGTCGTTCTAGGTAATAGATCCAGCACCAACCTTATTGTTACAAACAAAACCATCAAAACTTAATTTATAGCAGTCTCTGGTGGAAACTCTGGCATAACCCATCTCGACACTTGTGATTAAGGAACAACATTAGTAAGTCCATAAAGCTCTCGTCATGGGATGGTGGAATAACAAGTTCACCATTAACGAGTCCAAACTCCTTCATCGCTAGAGTTGCACACTTAGCTACCTTCTCTAGCATAAAAGGATTATTCTCGAATAATAAAATATTTCTCCCTTTCCAAAACTCCCAACTTGTGTACATTAGAACTATATATAACATTTGATATGGTTCAACATAATTGCCTACGCTCGTAGATGCAAGAGAAGAGAATTTATTATATCGAAAATAATTATAAAATAATTTTCACAATTCAACCAAATTTCTAATGTATGATTTAGTTTTCTTTTTTTTTTTTTGCCAGTCAAACTCATACACATATTTTTGATAATATTATCCAAATTGAGTTCTCACCGAAAATAGAATTTAGAACCTTTTACAAATTGAAGAGGGATGATGACATTTGAGTCAAAACTAATTGGTCTGATTTAGTTATCAAATAGAGGGTCCCAACAAAAGCACTCCGTGACTAACAAAACTCTTTTTCATGGTCCTCATATTTGGTTGATATGATTTGATTGAAAATGAAATTATGAAAGTAATCAAAGAAAAACATAACAAGTAAAAACAGAAAGAGATAAGGAAAGAAATTTAAAACAAAAGTAAGATCGTCTTTGTCGTATTCAAAAGGAAAAGAAAATAATAAAAAAAATTAAATAAAAAAAAAATTAGAAAAAAAAATTAAGAAAAACAATTCAAACTTTCCCTTACTCTCTTACCATGATTCCATGTGATGGTAACACCAACTAACATTTTCTTCCATTTTCTCAATGTCGGAGAGAGAAAAGGAGATATAAAATTAATTAAGCCTTATTTTCTCATATTTTCCTCCAACTTTTTTGCTTCCTTTTTTCTTTCGAACTAAATAATAAAAAGTAACTTTATTTTTTATTTTCTTTTGAGTGACCTAAAGTATTAAATTATATATATATATATATATATATATATATATATATATATATATATATATATATATATACATACAGAGAGAGAGAGATGGAAATGAGCTGACAGCTCACACAAGTTATCTGAGCTGCAGCTCATTTTTGCTATCTCCAATAAATTTTTTAAGAAATTTTCTTTTGAATTATGATCTCGACCATTTAGGGTTCATTCATACCCAATTTCTTGGGTTTTATTTTTGATTTGATTATCCATTAAGTTGACACAAATTTTAATGGTTTTCAATGAGTAAATATTTTGTATCTACTTGATGAAAGTGAAAATAAATTCCAAAATTTTTAAAATTTGATTTTATTAAAGTTAAAGATGCAGAGATCATAATTCTAGAAAAAGTTTGAAGAAAAATCATTGGATTAATTATTAGATTAATTACTATATTTTTGTTACTAGCTCACGTAATTTTTTTTGAGCTAGCGGCTCACCTACAATATTTCCACACACACACACAAATATAATATATATACATATATATATATATATATATATATATATATATATATATATATATATATATATATATATATATATATATATATATATATATATATATATATATGAGTAAACGAAAAAATCACCAGCGGTGAAGGGAGTTAGTTCACTGCCGCTTAGATGATCCAATACAATTATTACACGTGACACCACTAAAATGGCCGTTAAGGGAGTTCTTTTATTTGTTATTGTAAGTGGCGCCATGTGCAATAATTGTATTGGGTCATTTAAGCAGCAGTGAAGGAACTTTCTTCACCGGCAGTGAATTTCCCTTTATATATATATATATATATATATATATATATATATATATATATATATAAAGAGAGAGAGAGGAAACGGGAAATTCACCGGCGGTGAAGGGAATTCCTTCATTAACGCTTAGCTGACTCAATAATTGTATTATATGTGGTCACTTAAAGGACGGTTAAGGAAGTTCTTTTATTTGTTATTGTTTGCTCAAAAATTGCACATTTCCTTCCATTGTAAAATTGTTTGATTACAAGAGAAAATTGAGATTACAAAAATATCGAGAATTAACAAGAACGGGAATATTGATTTATTCCCTTTTTTATGTGGGTTCGGGTGGCGATGGAGCCTCGCTGGTGCACTTCGTGGACCGTCTGACCGGGAAGGAAATGGCTCTGCTCCTCAATTTCACGAGCTCGCCCCAAAATCGTCCCCAAAGTCTAAAAAAAATCCAAAAGTCCCGTCTCCGACTCGATTTCTGTCTTTTATAGACTCGAATCCGCTCGAAATCCACCTCGAATCCTCCCTGAAAAGTCGGATCATGGAATTTTAGTAAAATAAACAACGGAAACATACGGAAAACAACCCGCGGGTTGGCACCTGCGGGATCGCTCCCGCAGGTGTCAACCTGCGGGATTCTCCCGCGGGTGCACCCGCGGGAGCCTCCTGCGGGATTCTCCCGCGGGTTGCACCCGCGGGATTTCTCCCTCGGGTTGCACCCGCGGGAGAAATTCCGCGGGTGGGCCCGCTAAGCAAAAAATAATTTATTTATTTATTTATTTATTTATTATTATTATCTATTTTATTATTTTTATTTTTCTGGTATCTACATAACCCCCTCCAAAGTTTTCGAAGTTCTGTATTGAACTGTACTGAATTTCGAAATACTTAAGATTATTTAATTTTGGCTATAGACCTTTTAAAGGACTTGGTCGATAGAGATAACTGTTAATATATTCATTTATTAAATAATAAGCAGAGGTATAATTTTAACATACTCATTAGATGACAAGCCGAGGTATGATGTTAACATGCTTATTTTAAGTCAAGCAGAGGTGTCATGTTAACGTGCTCATTTTAATCCTAACCGTTCAGTGACATCTGGTATGACGGATCAGGGAAAGACAGAGGTGACATTAAACGTGTCTTGGAGCTCAACCTATTCAGAGGATCTGGTCGTGATAGGGACAAGCTGACTAAACAAAGGTGACGGTTAACGTATTTGGCTTTGGAATCGGACTATCAGAGGTAACTGTTAACTTGATAGGGAAATGATTTTCGTCAGAGGTGATTTTTAGCTTAACGACATCAAAAGCACGTTCATCAGAGGTTGTAATGTTGGACTTGATGAAGTGTGAATTTTCTTTTCTGTCAGAGGTGAAATCTTAACGTGACAGGGGATCGATTTAATTAGGATTTTTTCTCTTTTGATTTTGAATTATGATGTCAGAGGTATGATTTTAACTTGACAAATATTTTGGAGGGTCACTTGTTCTGCTGGAGAAAAAATGACGAGAAATATTTTGTTGTCAGAGGTGAAATCTTAACGTGACAAAAAAATTTTATCTGATTAGGATTTTTAGCAAACCCCTAGTTATCAACGGATTTGATTAGCCTTTACCAACTACCATTTGAGTCGGGCTAGCCATGCTATTCCTCTCAGTATGGTGAGTTGTCGAGAATTTCGTTTGGGCTTAAATGCCAAATTTTTCCTCTTCCCTTTGCCTTAGCAGCGTGGGGCAGCGATGATTCTTATATTTGAATAAGGATACTGTTGTGACATGTTCGTCATGGGAATTTTAGCAAATTCCCAGCTATTAATGGATTTGATTAGGTTTTACCAACTACCGTTTGAGTTGGGCTAGCCATACTCTTCCCCTCAGTATGGAGAGTTGTCGAGGATTTCGTTTGGGCTTAAATGCCAAACTTTTCCTCTTTCCTTTGCCTTAGCGGTGTTGGGCAATTCATACTTTTACCCCCCAGTATGAAGGGGTTGGCGAGAAACTGGTTCTCTTTCCGTTATCTTGACGGTATTGGGTAATTCATACTTTTTACCCCCAGCATGTTGGGGTTGGCGAGAAATTTATTCTCTTCCCGTTGCCTTGTCGGCGTCGGAAAATTCATGCTTTTTACCCCCAGTATGGTGGGGTTGGTGAGAAATTTATTCTCTCCCCGTAGTCTTGCCGGCGTTGGGTAATTCCATAATTTTTTTATTATTTTTTTATTATTTTATTATTTATTATTATTATTATTATTATTTTTATGGTGGTTTAAATTAACTACCCTGAGCTCGTCTTGAGAATTGTTGTGAGCCCAAGTGGTACCTTTAGACCACACACATTAAATGTGTTGGAGTTAGCTCTAACTCCTTTTTTGTTCAGTTTTGAGCTGAACTGCTCCAGCGTCAATCAATGCTTGAATTTTATCTTTTAAGATAAAACAATTTTTTGTGGGGTGACCTACAATCCGATGGTACAGTAATTCGGATCGTTAGTCTTTCCAACTTCTTCAGGCCTCTTGCTTTCCGGCAATTTAAGCATTTTGCGTTTGCTGAGCAGATTGAACATAGTAGCAGTATGTTCATCCTTAAACGAATACTGCTTTTGAAGCCTGAGCGACTTTGCTGTGTTGCTTATAGTTGGCTATGGTTTCTGCTTCGGTGTGCTTTCTACTGCCATTGCCATTATATCTTTCCCTTTGGCACGAGAGAAATGGAATGGAGGTTCATTTGTACTGCCTCTGATTGCGGACTGCTGATTTTCGAGGCGTCGAAGTATTTCTTCGGCCTGTTCACCCTGTTTAAGCAGATCTTTCCATGATTTGGATTCGACCGAGCCCATCTTGTCTAGGATATCGGTCAACAAGTTGTGTCTGCTGTTGGCAGTGAAAATTTCTAAGATAAAAGGATTTTCTACAACAGAACGCGGAGCCAATTCAGTAGCCCCGCGTGTGGTTATATTAACCTTGCGTTTGAACAAAACACGGAGATGTTTAATAGCTCCGCGTTGATTCTGCAGTCTGGCTAGTATTAGCCTCGCGTTTGAGTGAAACGCGGAGATGATCAATAACTTCGCGTTAGCTCCGCGTTTTGGTTATTTAGCGCCGCGTTTTGATGCGATTAAAGCTCCGCGTGAGCAGATAACCAGAATCTCAAATTGATTGAGAGTATGATTTTGGGCTTATCCAAATACCCGAATCAAATCTAATCAGAATTCTATCAAAACTAAGATATTTGATTGGAATCGTTGATAATGGCGAGTTCTATTTAGATAGAAACTCTTGCATTAATCTGGGGCTATAAATACCTTCCTGGTGAAACCCTAGGGGTCTTCTTTTTCGGCAATTGTCTTCTTTTTGAATCCTTTGACAATTCAAGTACGCGAGAGAGCCTTGAAGTCAGAGGTATTCTTCTTCTTCCTTTCGGTTCTTAGAGAATTCAAGTTACGCACAGAGCCTTGAGTTCGGAAAAGACCGGAGAAGATCATCTACAATCGGCTGATATCTTCAAGAGAGAAGAGTTCGACCTACGATCGTCCAAAGGAGCTGCTCGACAGATCCCATCGCCACTGATCCCACAAAATTTTGAAAAAGAGAGCGATAAATATAAATCCTCTTGTTTGTTATATTTTTTTTATCTTGTTCACTTTCATTGTAATTCAAGCTTATTCAATGGAAGGAAGCAAAGGAAATTTTGCAGCGAACAAACTGGCGACCACAGTGGGAGCCATCTCTTTCACTGATGAAGAGATTGTGGCACAATCGGACGTCGACATGATCGGATCCGAAGTAGACATGCTGGTTGTTGAAATCGATCAGCAGAAGTATGAGGAGTTCCTCTCCTCTGAGTCAGGTAACTTGGATGAGACGCGACACTATCATCGCATGTACTCCAATACCCGAGCAACGGGTAAAAAGGTATCCACCGAGATACGGGGATCCTTGGAGACTGCGGCTATAGGGTCGACGCTCGGACATGAAATCCTAGCAGAGTATGAGCCTCCGACTGCCGAAGAAGACCTGGGAACTGGATTGACCAGAACCCAACTCCGAAATAGGAATCGGAGAGCAAGGCGTAAAGCCCTCAAAGTCCGCCTTGGACTCGGAGATAACACCAGAGGACGCGAGGCTATGGTTCCTCGCAAATTGGCTCGCGTTAATCACGAGACCAGTTACTATCGCGTTAAACGCAAAGATACAACTTGCCTTAAAAGCAAGGAAAAGCCAGCGTGTGATTTTCCACGCGAGGCTGATACTAAGCCAAGCGAGAAACGTGAGGCTAGTAATACTGGCGAGTTATGCAAGACTTATAACACTCGCAAGAGACGTGGGTATAAAAATTCAATAAAACCAGCGTGTGATTTTCCACACGAGGCTGACGCTAAGCCAAGCGAGAAACGCGAGGCTAGTAATACTGGCGAGTTACGCAAGATTCCTGACACTCGCGAGAAACGCGAGTATAAAAATTATTCAAAGCCAGCATGTGATTTTCCACGCGAGGCTAAGCCAAGCGAGAAACGCGAGGCTGCTAGTGCTTGCAAGAAACGCAAGATTCCTGACACTCGCGAGAAACGCGAGTATAAAATTTTTTTAAAGCCAGCGTGTGACTTTCCACGCGAGGCTATTACTGAGCCAAGCAATAAAAGCAAGGCCAGTAATACTTGCGAGAAACGCAAGATTCTCAGCGAGGAACGCGAGGATGATTGGCAGATAGTTGTCAGTCGTAAAAACCGCGCTAAGCGCGAAGCTATGATTTTCGTTAGTCACAAAGATAAGCCAGCGTGCAAGAGTTTTCCTTCACGCGGGGCTATTATTCCAGAAGCTAAATTTTTGAAGACTTTCAAGGCCAGCGAGAAACGCGAGGCTAACATGGCAAGATGCGGAGTCATTCCTCAGCCCCGCGCTACAATATGCGAAGCTACTTCTAAGCTCCGCGTGGATCAACCTAACTGCAGAATCAGGACAGATCCTCGCGTCAGCGGACAGGAACTGGACTTCAGTAATCCTAAGAAGTTTCAGTGGGTTCCTAGACCTTCTCAAAAGTTGAATAGGTCCCATAATTCCATAGCTGAAGATGTTGATCTCAGGGAATATCTGTCCAAGAAAAGGGGTATAGAACAACTTCAAGCCGAATCTGTTTGTCACTGCCAGCAGCTTATGACAGCGGTGTCCGCCGTAATGAACAACTGTGGCTGCAGCAAGAGCAGGATATCTGTGTTCGACCGATTAAACGAGTCAAACCAGAACCCTACTAAGAAGACAAGAACCACTTCCCTGAAGCAATGGAGAGCTGTAACTTCCAACATGGTAGGAAAAGGGAAAAAGATTGTAGAAACGGATGATGATTCGGAATCGAGCGATGAAGAACCTCCTCACGTCACTCGACTTAAATCAGGAGCCGTTCCCCCTCGAAATTATAAAAGGCTTGCGAAGGGTTCTTACGACGAGGACAGCGATAATTCCGCTATAGCCTCGCCTCCATCCTTTACATCGTCTCGGCTACAGAAGTCAGTATCGCATATGGCAGATAAGTCTGACGATATCAATCAGAGATTTGAAGCTCAAGAAAAGATGATTCGAGAGCAGCAAAAGATGATTGAAGATCTTAAGATGATGCTCTTAAAGTTTGTTGAGAGTAATGCTAGAAAGGGCAAAGAAACTCTGAATGAAGAAGAACAGGAAGAGAAAGCCCACTCAATGCATGAGGATGACGATAGATTTTCTTTCCATGACCCGCATGGAGAAAAGATAGAAAAGCTACAGAATCAACTCGAAGTTTTAATGCATAAGAAGGAGTTGAAAGAATCAGGGGTCTCAAGACCATGCCCTCCAGAATGGGATATGATACCTTACCCACCGAAGTATAAGCCGCTCAAGTTAGAGCCATATGATGGGAAGGGATCGCCTAGTCAGCATATGTATTACTTCTTGTCCCAAGCAGGGCATCTGATGGGTAATGACCTGATTATGACAAAAGTATTCGCAAGTACTTTGCGAGGGCCTGCCTTTACTTGGTTCATGCAGTTGCCCCCAGGATCTATTAATGCCTAGCTTGATGTGGAGAAATTATTTCTCTCACGTTTCTTCGAGAATGATACCGAAATTACGATTCATTCCCTCCTTGCAACTAGACAAGGGGAACAAGAGACGGTAAAAGATTTTATAGAAAGGTTCCGGGAGAAGTCCGTGCATTGCAAATACGGAATGATCCAGGAAACTCTAGTCGAGACATGTCGACACAATCTTAAGACTAACGTGCTCCTAAAAATAGGGGCCGTAAGACGTGGAGAGATTTGCTCAAACAGGGAGAGCAGGCCGAGGACTTGATTCGTCGAGTAGAAGAGTCTCGTGGATCAAGGAGTGCTGGAGGTAATAAGCCATATACCCAGAATAATAACAATAAAAATAAAGGGAAAGCGGTGATGGCATCAGAAGCTGCTCCTCAAAAGTCAAATCCTCTACCAAACCCAAAGCTTCAAAATCAACAGGGCACGAGGCAAAATAGGCCTCAGCAGGAGAGAAATTATACTTTCAAGGCGGAACAGATGCCTGTCCTCTTTCACCTGCTCCAAAAGAAGGAAATGCTGAAACTTCCGGAGAACAGGAAGCCAGAAGACGCTGGCAAGACCAATGATCCTAATTACTGTCTTTATCACCAGAATGTTGGGCACCCAACTAGGGATTGTTACCCTCTTAAGAACAGAATCCAAGCACTAATAGAAGCTGGAATTCTGACGCTTAAGGAAGAGCAGAAAAAGGTCACCGCCAACATGGCAACGATAGTGGTTGGAACCCATGAGTTCTCCGCAGAAGTGACCCCAATCCCAAAAGGTAGGATGGTTACAAAGAACCTCGATCCCTACATGAAAGCTCAAGAAGGACTCGTCCCTGTGACAACCCAGAAGGGGGAAGTTATGTGGGTTCACCCTGACTTATTAGAAGACGAGCAGTGGACTACCACAGGTCATGGGAAAAAGCGGACGGTTAATGCCATTTCTGCAGAGATAAAGGAAGAATATATAGCTTCGGGAGCCTTCACAGATTCTGAGGAAGAGCCCGAAACTATGGCCACTCATCAAGATGGGGCAGGCCCTTCTGGTACTCGATCTAGGAAGACATATCTCGAGGACTACACCAGAGTAGATCCGAAAGATATATACACGGAACTTTCAAAACCAACAAAGCAGAAAGGACTTCGCTTTCAAAAGAATTCTATTAGAGATGAAGAAGCCAAGGAGACTTCCTTCAAATTTGATATAGTAGCTCAGCTGGCTAACATCCCAGCGCGAGTCACGCTATACGAGTTGCTTCGATTGTCAAAATCAACTCGTGAGGCGTTGAGAGAGGCCTTGGCAGACCTTGAGTCATTCCTAGCTCAGATTGTCGAGCCGGCCATCAAAGAACAAAACTCTTGCCCCCACTGTCATCAAGTGAGGAGGCAGATTCCACAAATTATCTTTTCTCCGGAGGACATGCAGGTGAGGAATATAAAGCATAACAGGCCTTTATATTTCACCGGATATGTTGGGTCTACAAAGGTGGACCGAATTCAAATTGATCCGGGTTCTGCACTCAGTGTCGTGCCCAGAAGATTGATGCAGCTGTTGGGAATTTCCCTTCATCGCTTGACACCTACAAATACCACTATTTATGGATTCAATGCTAATAACAACCATCCTCTTGGTAAGATCCGATTGCGGTGTCAAATTGGAGACTTGAGAACGGAGGTTACATGCTACGTTATTGATGCTGATACCTCATACAATATTTTATTGGGACGACCTTGGATCCACGCTCACATGATAGTCCCGTCGACTCTTCACCAATGAATGAAATATTGCGATGAGGAAGGAGAAGTCCGGACACTTGTTGCAGATAAGCAACCATTCAAAGGGCTGGAGAATTACTTCACAGATGCTGCACTCTATAAGCCAGCACATGAAGCCTCCAATGACAATCTTAGCAAGTCTCCAAAGCCCGACGACAGTGGCAATGAAGCCGACACTGAGTACGAGCTTCCTGAAGAAGACGATGGGGGAGATTATGAAATCAACCCCCACTTAGATTTTAGTCTGAGTATTGATAATGATGTAAACGATGTAATAGAAAGTGAATGGGTTATTAATGAAAGTATAAGATTGGTCTATGAGCATGCTGTAGCTACTGAATCAGAACCCTCTTGTACTTCTACTAAAGTAGATGGTCTATCCGAACTTGAAGTTCTGGAGGCATACCATCTGCCACTTAGGTCATCCCTCCTCTCTCAGTCTAAAATAGTTAGGGGAAAAGGTCATTACTTCGAAGTATCTTCCCGACAAAAGTCCCAAAAGCCGATCATGTTTGGCAGGGTAATTACGTCACCTCGACAAAGGCAAAACAGTGAAAGTGATGAACAAACATCACCTCAATTTCACTTGTATGAACAAAGGTCCCGACAAATGATGGAGAAAATGGGATATAATTTTACTCAGAAGCCGGGATTAAACTTTGGAAAAGGGCGACGGAATCTCATACCCTCGTTTAGACCGAGAGGAAAGAGCCCTGATTATTATCAAAAGACCCGCAGGGGGTTGGGTTATGTATCTACTTCACCCTCATCACCATTGAAAGATGAAGAGAGTTCTTTAGCCAAAGAAGAAACATCTTCACCCGACCATGATTCAGATATAAGTACCGGTGCTTGGTTTCAATCTTTGACAGCCAATATGGTTTCAGCCGCGCCAGAAAGCGACGAGGAACCAATTGATGTTCAAGATGATGCTTGGGCTAGGCATATGGATACTCTCTGGGATGTCCGCTTTGAACAGCGTGACCCGCCCACAGAAGACAAATTAATATAAGTTAACATGGGAACGGAAGAAAATCCGAAACCCATTTTCATAAGCGACACACTAACTCCTTCAGAAAAGGAGGAACTTATATCTCTTATCAAAGAGTATATAGATGTGTTCGCATGGAGTTATGAAGATATGCCTGGGCTTGACCCTCAAATTGCTACACACCGGTTAAATATCAAAGAGGACGCCAAGCCAGTTAAACAACAGCAAAGGCGTTTTCGACCGGAACTGATGGAGGCGATAGTTGTTGAAGTCAACAAGCTTATACAATCCGGATTCATCCGTGAAGAACAACACCCAAATTGGGTGGCTAACATAGTGCCAGTTCGCAAAAAGAATGGCAAAATCCGGATATGCATCGATTTTCGAGATCTGAACGCTGCATGTCCCAAGGATGAATTTCCACTCCCCATCACCGATGTGATGATTGACAATACTTGTGGTTATGAGAGGATATCCTTTATAGATGGTTTCTCAAGTTATAACCAGATTAAAATGCACCCGGATGATGAAAAGCATACAGCTTTCAGAACGCCGCTGGGGGTATACTGTTATACGGTGATGCCATTCGGATTAAAGAACGCAGGTGCCACCTATCAACGCGCAATGAGTGTCATATTCAAAGAACACCTGCGCAGAACAGTGGAGTGCTATGTGGATGACTTAGCAGTCAAAAGCAAAAACAAAGAAGATCATCTTCATGATTTAAGAGTGGTCTTCGATCTTATGAGGAAACATCATCTGAAGATGAATCCTACCAAATCGTTCATGGGGGTATCTAGCGGGAAATTTCTTGGGTTCATAATCACCTCAAAAGGAATTTTTCTCGACCCTGAAAAGGTAAAAGCGATTAGCGAAATGCCACCTCCCCGCAATTTTAAGGAATTAAGGGGGTTACAGGGAAAGCTTGCCTATATTCGACGCTTCATTTCCAACCTATCTGGACGATGCCAGCCATTCTCAAAACTTATGAAAAAGGGAGTGTCTTTCATATGGGATGATGCATGTCAGTAGGCATTTGATGACCTCAAGGAGTACCTTACTAAGCCTCCTGTACTAATGGCACCAGCCCCTGGGCAGCCCTTCCTTATATATGTAAGGGCCATGGATAATGCTTTAGGAGCATTACTTGCTCAATATAATGAGCACGGGCATGAACATGCCCTCTACTATTTAAGCAGAACAATGATTGGGGCGGAACAGTGGTATACCCCGATTGAAAAGGAATGTTTAGCCCTAGTGTTTGCTGTTCAGAAAATGCGACACTACCTTTCGGGGCAAACAATTCATGTCATATCACGGGTTAACCCCTTGAAAATTATGATGACCAAACCGGGATCCTTAAATGGCCGATTGGCAAAATGGGCGCTCTTACTATCGCCCTATGACATACATTTTGTCCCTCAAAAGGCCATGAAGGGACAGACAATCGCCGATTTCCTTGCAGACCATCCAATTTGGTCCAAATTAAAGCAGACATCAGAAGTCAACACAGTTACCGGAGAACAGCCTTGGCAAATGTTCTTTGATGGTGCCGCGAGACGATCTGCTGCTGGAGTGGGGGTTGTGCTTATATCCCCACATAAACATATATTGCCTAACGGTTACTCATTAACAGAGCCGTGCACGAATAATGTAGCGGAATACAACACGCTCATTATCGGCTTAAAAATAGCTCTGCAGCTGGGGGTGAACCATCTAGAGGCATATGGAGACTCTAAGCTCATCGTCAATCAGATGACAGGTGAGTATGAAGTCAGAAATGAAGCCCTCATTCCCTATCATCAGCTAGCTATTGAGCTAGCAGGATATTTTGAACAGTTTTACATATATCATATATCCCTGTTGGCAGTGAAAATTTCTAAGTTAAAAGGATTTTCCACAACAGAACGCAGAGCCAATTTAATAGCCCCACGTTTGGTAATATTAACCCTGCGTTTGAATAAAACGCGGAGATGTTTAATAGCTCCGCGTTGATTCCGCAGTCTGGTTTGTATTAGCCTCGCGTTTGAGTAAAACGCGTAAATGATCAATAGCTCCGCGTTAGCTCCGCGCACTGGTTATTTAGCACCACGTTTTGATGCGATTAAAGCTCCACGTAAGCAGATAACCAGAATCTCAAATTGATTGAGATTATGATTTTGGGCTTATCCAAATACCCAAATCAAGTCTAATCAGAATTCCATCAAAACTAAGATATTTGATTGGAATCCCTGATAATGACGAGTTCTATTTAGATAGAAACTCTTGCATTAACCTGGGGCTATAAATACCTTCCTGGTGAAACCCTAGGGAGGATCTTTTCGGCAATTGAGATATTTTTCTGAAATCTTGGAGAATTCAAGTTAGCACAGAGCCTTGAGTTCGTGAAGATCAGAGAAAATCACCGTCTTCTTTCTGGAGTTCTTGAGAAGTTCGAGTTACGCGAGAGAGCCTTGAAAAAATCAAAACCAGAGAAGATCATTTATAGTCGGCCGATATTTTCAAGAGAGAAGATTTCAAATTACCGATCGTCAAAAGGAGCTGCTTGACAGATCCTATAGCCACAGATCCCACAATATTGTAAAAGAGAAAGATTGAACTATAAAATCCTCTCGTTTGTTCTCTCTTTTTTTTTATCTCTTGTTCACTTCTATTGTAATCTAAGATGTATTCAATGGAAGGAAGCGAAGGAACTTTTGCAACGAACAAACTGGCGACCACAGTGGGAGCCATCTCTTTCACTAATGAAGAGATAGTGGCGCAATCGGACGTTGACTTGATCGAATCCGAAGTAGACACGCTGGTCGTTGAAATCGACCAGCAGAAGTACGAGGAGTTCCTCTCCTCCGGATCAGGTGACTTGGATGAGACACGGCACTATCGTCGCATGTACTCCAATGCCCGAGTGATGGGTAGAAAGGTATCCATCAAGAGACGGGGATCCTTGGAGACTACGGTTATAGAGCCGGAGTTCACACAAGAAATCCTAGCCGAGGATGAGCTTCCGATTGCCAAAGAAGATCTAGGAACTGGACTGACCAGGACCCAACTCCGGAACAGGAACCGGAGAGCGAGGCGTAGAGCCCTCAAAGCCCGCCTTGGACGCGGAGCTAACTCTAGAGGACGTGAGGCTATGGTCCCTCGCAAACTGGCTCGCGCTACCCGCGAGACCAGTCTCTACCGCGTTAAACGCGAAGATACAACTTGCCTTAAAAGCAAGGAAAAGCCAGCGTGTGATTTTCCATGCGAGGCTATTGCTGAGCCTAGCGAGAGACTCGAAGCCTACGTAAGTATAAAAATTCTTCAAAGCCAGCGTGTGATTCTCCAAGCGAGGCTATTACTGAGCCTAGCGAGAGACGCGAAGCCAGTAAGGGTTGCGCTAGTCGCAGGATACCCAACACTCGCGAGTTACGCGAGTATAAAAATTCTTTAAAGCCAGCGTGTGATTCTCCATGCGAGGCTGATACTGAGCCAAGCGAGAAACGCGAGGCCAGTACTGATTGCGAGAAACGCAAGACTTCTGATACCCGCAAGGAACGCGAGGACGATTGGCGAATAGTTGTCAGTCGTAAAAATCATGCTAAGCGCGAAGCTATGATCTGCGTTAATCGTAAAGATAAGCCAGCGTGTAAGACCTTCCCTTCACGCGGGGCTATTATTCCAGAAGCTAAACTTCTAAAGACATACCAAGCCAGCGAGAGACGCGAGGCTAGTGTGGATAAGTGCGGAGCTATTCTTCAGGCCTGCAATGTGAAACGCGAGGGTATTCCTAAGCCACGCGAGGATCGGTCCAACCTTCGATAGGTTCCCAGATCTTCTCAAGAATTGAATGACCTCTTGACTCTATGACTAAAGACGCTGATCTCAGGGAATATCTCTCTAAGAAGAGAGGCATAGACCAACTTCAGGTTGAGCCTGTCTGTCATTGCCAGCAACTTGTGACGGCGGTATCAGCCGTGATGGACAACTGTGGCTGCAGCAAGAATAGGATATCTGTGTTTGACCGATTAAACGAGTCAAACAAGAATCCTGCTAAGAAGACAAGAACCACTTCCCTGAAGTAAGGGAGAGCTGTAACCTCCAACATGGTAGGAAAAGGGAAGAAAATTGCAAAGACGGATGATAATTCAGAATCGAGCGATGAAGAACCTCATAGTGTTACTCGACTAAAGTCAGGAGCCGTCCCGCCTCGAAACTATAAGAGGCTCGCAGGGGGTTTTTACGATGAGGACAGCAATAATTCAGCTATAGCCTCACCTCGTTCCTCTGCATCGTCTCGACTATAGAAGTCAGTATCTCACATGGCAGATAAATCTGATGATATCAATCAGAGATTTGAAGCTCAAGAAAGAATGATTCGAGAGCAACAAAAGATGATTGAAGGTCTTAAAGTCATGCTATCGAGATTTGTTGAAGATAATGCCAAAAAGGGCAAGAAATATCCAAATGAAGAAGAACAGGAGGAGAAAGCCCACTCGATGCATGAGGAAGAAGATAGATTTTCTTTCCATGATCCGCATGAAGAAAAGCTTAAAAAATTACAGAATCAACTCAAAGTTTTGATGTGTAAAAAGGAGTTGAAAGAATCAGGGGTCTCAAGACCGTATCCTCCTGAATGGGATACGATACCATACCCACAGAAGTATAAACCGCTCAAGTTAGAGCCTTATGACGGGAAGGGATCGCCCAGTCAGCACATCTATTATTTTTTGTCCCAAGCAGGACATCTGTTGGGTAATGACCCAATTATGACAAAAGTATTCGTGAGTACTTTGCGAGGGCCTGCCTTTACTTGGTTCATGCAGTTGCCCCCAGGATCTATTAATGCCTGGTTTGATGTCGAGAAATTATTTCTCTCACGATTCTTTGAGGATGATACCGAGATTACAGTTCATTCCCTCCTTGCAACTAGACAAGGAGAACAAGAAACGGTTAAAGATTTCATAGAAAGGTTCCGGGAGAAGTCCGTACATTGCAAACACGAAATGATCCAGGAAACTCTAGTAGAGACATGTCGACACAATCTTAAGACCAATGTGCTCATCAAAATGGGGGCCGTAGAGTCCAAAACGTGGAGGGACCTCCTCAAACAAGGAGAGCAAGCTGAAGACTTGATTCGCCGAGTTGAAGAGTCCCGCAAGCCAAGAAATACTGGGGGTAATAAGTCATATACCCAAAACAACAGCAATAAGAATAAAGGGAAAGTAGCGATGTCGTCAGAAGCTGCTCCTCAGAAAACCAGTCCTCCGCCAGAGCCGAAGCCTCAAGGTCAGCGAGGGTCAAGGCAGATTAGACCGCAGCAAGAAAGGAATTACACTTTCAAAGCTGAACGACACCTGTCCTCTTTCACTTGCTCCAGAAAAAGGGAATGCTAAAACTTCCGGAGAATAAGAAGCCAGAAGACGCTGGTAAGACTAAAGATCCCAACTACTGTCTCTATCACCGGAATGTTGGGCACCCTACCCGGGATTGTTTTCCCCTTAAGAACAGAATCCAAGCACTAATAGAAGCTGGGGTTCTTACGCTTAAGGAAGAACAGAAGAAGGTCACTGCCAATATGGCAACCATAGTGGTTGGAACCCACGAGTTCCCCGCAGGAGTGACCCCAATCCCAAAGGGTGAGGCAGTTACAAAGAATCTTGATCCTTACAACAAAGCCCAAGAAGGACTTGTCCCTGTAATGACCCAAAGAGGGGAAGTTATGTGGGTTCACCCGATTTGATAAAAGACGAGCAGTGGACAAACACAGGGGGTCACAAGAAAAAGCGGACTAGCAATGCTATCTCTGCGGAAATAAAGGATGAATATATTGCAGGAATACCCACAGACTCTGAAGAGGAGCCCGAAGCCATGGCCACTCATCAAGATGGGGCAGGCCCTTCCGGCACTCGGTCTGGGAAAACATATCTTAGAGACTACACTAGAGTAGATCCGAAGGATATATATGCGGAAACTACTAATCCTGCGAAGCAAAAAGGTGTTCGTTTCCAGAAGAATCCGCGAAGAGATGAAGGAGTTAAGAATACCTCCTTCCAATTTGATATCATAACTCAGCTGGCAAATATTCCAGCTCGAGTAACTCTTTACGAACGTTGAGATTATCAAAATCAACACGTGAAGCTCTAAGAGAGGCCTTGGCAGACTCTGAGTCGTTTTTAGCTCAGATAGTCGAGCCGGCCAACGAAGAACAAGACTCTTGCCCCCGCTGTCATCAAGTGAGGAGGCATATCCCACAAATCATCTTCTCTCCAGAAGACATGCAGGTGAGGAATATAAAGTATAACCGGCCTTTGTATTTCACCAGATATGTCGGATCCACAAAAGTGGACCGAATTCAAATTGATCCGGGCTCTGCACTAAGTGTCATACCCAGAAGGTTGATGCAGCTACTAGGGATCTCCCTCCATCGTCTGACACCAACCAACACGTCAATATATGGATTCAACGCCAATAATAGCAGTCCTCTCGGGAAAATTCGACTCCGATGCCAAATTGGAGATCTAAGAACGGAGGTTACATGCTATGTTATTGATGCAGATACCTCCTACAATATTCTACTAGGACGACCTTGGATCCATGCTTACATGATCGTCCCGTCGACTCTTCACCAATGCATGAAATATTGCAATGAGGAAGGAGAAGTCCGGACACTAATTGCAGATAAGCAACCTTTCAAAGGACTGGAGAATTACTTCATAGATGCTTCACTCTACAAACCAGTTCATGAAATCTCCAATGATGATTCTGGCAAGCCTCAAAACCCTGATGAAGGTGGTAACGAGGCAGACATGGAGTATGAACCTTTTGAAGAAGATGATGGGGGTGATTATGAAATTAACCCCAACCTAGATTTTACTCTTAGTTTTGATAATATAGTAGATGTAATAGAGAGTGAATGGGTTATTAATGAAAATGTAAGGTTAGTCTACGAGCATGCTGTAGCTACTAAGTCTGAACCCTCTTGTACTTCCACTGAAGTGGATGGCCTATCCGAACTTGAAGTTCTGGCGGCATATCATTTGCCACTTAGGTCATCCCTCCTCTCCCAGTCTAAAATAGCTGAAGAAAAAGGTCACTACTTTGAAGTGCCTCCTCGGAGAGGATCCCAAAAGCCGATTATGTTCGGCAAGGTAATTACGTCACCTCGGCGAAAATAAAGCAGTGAAAGTGATGAGCAAACATCACCCCAATTTCATATGTATGAACAAAGATCCCGACAGATGATGGAAAAGATGGGATATAATTTTACCCAGAAGCCGGGATTAAACTTCGGAAAAGGACGGCGGAATCTCATACCCTCGTTTAGACCGAGAGGAAAGAGTCCTGATTATTATCAGAAGACCCGCAGGGGGTTGGGTTATGTGTCTACTCCACCCTCATCGCCATCCAAGGATGAAGAGAGTTCTTCGGCTAAAGAAGAAACATCTTCACCCGACCATGATTCAGATATAAGCACCGGTGCTTGGTTTCAGTCTTTGATAACCAATATGGTTTCAGCTGTGCCAGAAAGCGACGAGGAACCAATTGACGTTCAAGATGATGCTTGGGCTAGGCATATGGATACTCTCTGGGATGTCCGCTTTGAACATCGTGACCCGTCCACATAAGACAAATTAATACAAGTTAACATGGGAACGGAAGAAAATCCGAAACCCATTTTCATAAGCGACACACTAACTCCTTTAGAAAAGGAGGAACTTATATCTCTTATCAAAGAGTATATAGATGTGTCCGCATGGAGTTATGAAGATATGCCTGGGCTTGACTCTCAAATTGCCACACACAGGTTAAATATTAAAGAAGACGCTAAGCCTGTCAAACAACAGCAAAGGCGTTTTCGACCGGAACTGATGGAGGCGATAGTTGCTGAAGTCAACAAGCTTATACAATCCGGATTCATCCGTGAAGAACAACACCCAGATTGGGTGGCTAACATAGTGCCAGTTCGCAAAAAGAATGGCAAAATCCGGATATGCATCGATTTTCGAGATCTGAACGCTGCATGTCCCAAGGATGAATTTCCACTCCCCATCACCGATGTGATGATTGATAATACTTGTGGTTATGAGAGGATGTCCTTTATGGATGGCTTCTCAGGTTATAACCAAATCAAGATGCACTCGGATAATGAGAAGCATACAATTTTCAGAACGCCGCTGGGGGTATACTGTTATACGGTGATGCCATTCGGATTAAAGAATGCAGGTGCCACCTACCAACGCGCAATGAGTGTCATATTCAATGAACACCTGCGCAGAACAGAGGAGTGCTATGTGGATGACTTAGCAGTCAAAAGCAAAAACAAAGAGGATCATCTTCATGATTTAAGAGTTGTCTTTGATCTTATGCGAAAACATCATCTGAAGATGAATCCTACCAAGTCGTTCATGGGGGTATCCAGCGGGAAATTTCTTGGGTTCATAATCACCTCAAAAGGAATTTTTCTCGACCCGGAAAAGGTAAAAGCGATTAGCGAAATGCCGCCTCCCCGCAATCTTAAGAAATTAAGGGGATTACAGGAAAAGCTCGCCTATATTCGACGCTTCATTTCCAACCTATCTGGACGATGCCAGCCATTCTCAAAACTTATGAAAAAAGGAGTGTCTTTCATATGGGATGAGGCATGTCAACAGGCCTTTGACGACCTTAAAGAATACCTCACCAAACCTCCTGTTCTTATGGCACCGATCCCCGGGCAGCCCTTCCTCATATATGTGAGGGCCATGGATAATGCCTTAGGCGCATTACTGGCTCAATATAATGAGCACGGCCATGAACATGCCCTTTATTATCTAAGCAGGATAATGATTGGGGCCGAACAACGGTATACCCCGATTGAAAAGGAATGTTTAGCCCTAGTGTTCGCCGTTCAGAAAATGCGACACTATCTTTCTGGGAAAACGATTCATGTCATATCACGGGTTAATCCCCTGAAGATTCTGATGACAAAACCAGGGGCTTTAAATGGCCGACTGGCAAAATGGGTCCTGCTACTGTCGCCCTATGACATACACTTCGTTCCTCAAAAGGCGATGAAGGGACAGGCAATTGCCAATTTTCTTGCAGGCCACCCAATTTGGTCTAATGCCAAACAGATGTCAGGGGTCAACACAGTTAGCAAAGAGCAACCATGGCAAATATTCTTTGATGGTGCTGCCAGACGATCTGCTGCTGGAGTGGGGGTTGTGCTAATCTCCCCACATAAACATATACTTCCAAACTGTTATTCATTGACGGAACCGTGCACGAATAATGTAGCGGAGTACAACGCGCTCATTATCGGCTTAAAAATAGCTCTGCAACTGGGGGTGAACTATCTAGAGGCATATGGAGACTCTAAGCTCATCGTCAATCAGATAACAGGTGAATATGAAGTCAGACATGAAACCCTCATCCCCTATCATCAGCTAGCCATTGAACTAGCTGGCTATTTTGAACAATTATACATCTCTCATATATCTCGGAATGAGAATGTATATGCAGATGCCCTTGCCGTATTAGCTGCAACATTGGCGATCTCGCCAGGTGAGGTTAAAAGCATCACCATTGAAAGCAGAGAGCTCCTTCATCCAAATACTATTCTTCAAAATAAAGAAGTGTGCCAAGTAGGCCTAACCCTGGAGCCCCGTGATTGGCGATTTCCGTTTGTGGATTATGCTTTACATGGGATATTACCAGAAGATCCTAAGGAAGCCACCTCTATAAAGAGGAAGGCCCAAAGATTTTATTATGACCATAAACTTCAGACTTTATATAGAAAGTCAAGAGATGGTCTGCTACTACGCTGCATATCAAAAGCAGAAGAAGTGCTGAGAGAAACACACGATGGAGTATGTGGAGCTCATCAGCCCGGTCCTAAACTTGGAGACCGTATAAGAAGGCTAGGATACTACTGGCCAAACATGATCACGGAAGCAATGGCATACGCTAAACGATGTCATGCATTCCAAGTTCATGCTAATTTTATTCATCAACCCCAAGAATACTTGCACAATACTGTTGCAAGTTGGCCATTTGAAGCATGGGGGATGGACATTGTGGGGCTAATAACTCCCCCGTCATCTAGAGGACATCGGTTTATTCTTGCAACAACCTATTATTTTTCAAAATGGGCCGAAGCCGTGCCCATGAAAAAGGTGAAAACGACAGATGTGATCAAGTTTATCAAGTATCATGTCATTTACCGATTTGGCGTCCCTCGATGGATCATTCATGATAATGGTCCGCAATTCATTTGTCAGGGATTCTCCAGATTCTGCAACAAGTTTAGAATCAAAGATATCGCTTCTACACCATATAACCCTGTGGCTAATGGGTTAGCAGAAGCTTTCAACAAGACGATCATCAAACTCCTTCGGAAGTTCGTCTCTTCCAATAAACGAGATTGGGATGAAAAGTTGGGAGAATGTTTGTGGGCATATCGCACCACCGTTCGCACCCCGACCAAAGCAACCCCGTTCTCTTTGGTTTACGGAAGTGAGGCTGTTTTGCCTCTTGAAATTCAGATACCATCATTAAGAGTGGCTTTAGCCACAAGGATGACGACAGAAGAGTGCCGTCAGCAAAGATTACAAGAACTAGAGGCGTTAGATGAAAAACGTCTCAGGGCTCAACAACAAATTGAGTTGTATCAAGCCCGAATATCTCAAGTGTTCAATAAGAACGTCAAACCAAGGACCTTTAAGCAAGGAGACTTGGTTCTGGCTATTAAAAGGCCAATGGTGCTAACCTACAAGACTAAAGGGTAAGTTTGAACCCAAGTGGGAAGGACCGTTTATTGTGGAGACAGTATAGTCCAGTGGAGCCTATCGCTTAATGAATCAAAATGGTGACAGGATGATGATGCCGATCAATGGCAAATTTATGAAGAAATACTATTCTTAGTACCCCTGGAGATACACGTCTTCTTTTTCTTAGGCATGCGCAGTTTGGCGCCTCTGACCTAAACCCTGGTGTGTTTGGTTCTCAAGTTTGAACCACCTCCAGTCTTTTCTTAGGCATGCGCAGTTTGGCGTCTCTGACCTAAACCCTGGTGTGTTTGGTTCTCAAGTTTGAACCACCTCCAGTCTTTTCTTAGGCATGCACAGTTTGGCGCCTCTGACCTAAACCCTGGTGTGTTTGGTTCTCAAGTTTGAACCACCTCCAGTCTTTTCTTAGGCTTGCGCAGTTTGGCGCCTCTGACCTAAACCCTGGTGTGTTTGGTTCTCAAGTTTAAACCACCTCCAGTCTTTTCTTAGGCATGTGCAGTTTGGCACCTCTGACCTAAACCCTGGTGTGTTTTGGTTCTCAAGTTTGAACCACCTCCAGTCTTTTCTTAGGCATGCACAGTTTGGCGCCTCTGACCTAAACCCTGGTGTGTTTGGTTCTCAAGTTTGAACCACCTCCAGTCTTTTCTTAGGCATGCGCAGTTTGGCGCCTCTGACCTAAACCTGGTGTGTTTGGAGTGTCCAGTTCAAGTTACGCGAGAGAGCCTTGAACCGCCTCCAGTTTGGTTCTCAAGTTTGAACCACCATCAGTCTTTTCTTGGGCATGCGCAGTTTGGCGCCTCTGACCCAAACCTGGTGTGCTTAGTTCTCAAGTTTGAACAGCCCCCAATCTTTCTTTTAGGCATGTGTAATTAAGCGCCTCTGACCTAAAAAGTATGAATTGCCTAACGCCGACTAGGCAATGGGAAGAGAACCAGTTTCTCGCCAACCCATCATACTGGGGTAAAAGTATGAATTGCCTAATGCCGACTAGGCAATGGAAAGAGATTAAATTTCTCGCCAACCCATCATACTGGGGTAAAAGTATGAATTGCCCAACGCCGACTACGCAATGGGAAGAGAACAAATTTCTCGCCAACCCTATCATACTGGGGGTAAGAGTATGAGATTAACTACCCAATGCTGATTAAAGGCAAAAATGGGAGATGAGATTAATTCCTCGACAACTCACCATGTTGAGGGGAATAACATGGCTAGCCCAACTCAAACGGTAGTTGGTAAAGGCCAATCAAACCTGTTGATAGCTGGGGATTTGCTAAAAATCCCATAAAACTTGTCATATTAAATTCTTACCTCTGACACTACGACTTGGAACGCTTCGCAGAGAAAGCTACTTCTTGATAGCAAGTTATTTGTTGTGCAAGAAGATTTCTTAGCCAACTAATAAAAGAATCAAAAAGTAGTTATCCTTGTTCATCATTTAAAAAAGAATGGAGTTACAAAAGAAGTCTGAGAACCAATAAAGTTCTTTCTTTTATTACAAGTTCTCATTACAAGAAAAGGAATGAAGAATAAAAGAAAACTATGGATCTCCGAGATGCTTTAACTTACTCATCGCTTCGTCAACCACTCGACGACGAGTTGCCTCTATAGAGTGTTGAGCCTGCTGGAGAAGATCATTATCATTCATTCCAACTTGCTGGATGAGATGCTGGCGAGACTCTTCCATAGTACGGCTTCTTATTGTCTCATCCTGATCAACTTGCTCCCGTTGAAGGATCAGTGCTTCCCGCTTCTTAACGGCTTCCCCTAATTGAAGCTCGCTCTCTACTAAGATCACCCGAGCATTAGCAATGGCCTCCTGGGCGCTGAGAATTGCAGCCTGGCTCCCCTCAATTTCAGAGTTCACCAAATCCAAACCTCTAAGAATGGACTCCCGGCTAGCCTGGAACCCTGCTAACGCTCGAGACCACTCTTCTTCTTGGCGCCTCAATTCCTCTCGACGAGCAACCAACTCCGCCCGAAGACGAGCCCATTCGATCCAAGTAATCAACCCAACATCCGCTTGGCGAACTGTGTTGAGTATGTTCATTTGCTCTTCCAAAACTCCAAAACGGGCCTGGTAAGGAGCTGCTCGATCTCGTCCCCCAGTTTCTTCGATGTTTTCCAGATAGCGGAATAACATTGGACGTGCGAAGTTGAAGAAGTCATGGCCAGCAAGGACCATCTCGATACATCTCCTTAGCAAACACATAAAATCGGCAACACTGAGGTTGAAAAGTTCTTCAAGAGGATTTGCAGTGCCAACAGACAAAGCGAGTAATGCTAAGGAAGATGTCATGGGCAGGGGAGCAGTAGCTGCCGGTGTCGAAGAAGAAGCCCGTCCTTATACCAGGTTCATGACATGCGGGGCCAGTAAAGCCAATGCAGATCTGGTGGAATCAGGAACCTGAGAAGGAGGGCTGCTAATACAAGTCACCCGGGGAGCGCCACCAACAGGAGAAGATGAGGGGGTATCTCCACTAGAAGTTCCTCCGATGGCAGAAGAAGTTTCAAATGAGAACTTTAAGTTCTCCTCGTTCCCGACTGGAAGATTAGAAGCTGGAGGAATTACAGTTGTCTCAACAACCATTATAGTAGAAGGCGTTAGAATCGCTGACTGAGAAATAGAAGGTACGCCAACGACCGTGGGAAATGTCTCAGTGGAACAGACTGGTATTGGAGATGGCATGCTAGGAGAAGGCGTCGCCTCCCTAGCAGCAGCTGCGATAATGACCTCAGTTCTCTCATCACTTCCCAGTTCGTCAATTGGGGGAATTGAAGAGGGAACAGAGGCAGGAGCCGGTGTTGAATAATCAGCCGTAAACTCGCCAGCAGAGCTACCCACACCACCAACAGAGCCGGAATGGTCCATCCTATCGTCAGACTCTACTTGGGTAGTTGAATGCATTGGCGAGAGAAGTTGATCACCTGCATTTCAGAAGACCAGAAAAGCAGTGTTACATTAAAATAATAACGGGCAAAAGATAAAATGCTAAGGGTCATACCAGGCGATACAAGTCCAGTTGTAGGACTTGAAGGGGGAGCCATTGTCGTTTCCAGCAACGTACCCGTCTCGCTACCCGTTAGTTGCGCCACAGGTTCTGCCACAGGCCCTACGGCCAAAGGGGCCAAAACCTCAACAACACTTGGAGCTTTAGCAGGTTCGTCCTCCCTTGCCGATGCTGGGTGTAAAGCCGAAGCCAATAAGTCTGAAGCAAGTTTGACAGCCACTTCTTGGGGAGCTATCAAAGTTTCCTGAGCCAATTTTTGCTTCTTACCCGGTCTTCTCTTTAAATTGCCGCGGCGTTTGAGAGCTGGACTCAAGGGACGATTGACAACAGGTTGGGAAGCTCCACCAGCACCAGTATTGTCATCGTCATCACCGGAATCGTCGTCGGACTCGCTGGCGTCTGAAGGCTCAGCCGCGGCGCCAAGGAATTCTTCCATTCCTTTTATTCTCACTATAGAAGCACCCTGGCGGCTAATGTAGAGGGCTTCAATCTCTTTGCAACAACTACGATTGAGAGAGAAGCCGGGCACGTCAGCATTCGCAATACTAAACCAGTTGCAGAAGCTGAGGGTCATGGCCAATTCTGGCGCCTTCTGGGGCAAAGAGAATTCAGCCTCGGTTCTGCCTGCTGCGAAATGGAACCAGCTACGAGCGCCTTCGTACAAATTTTCCTCGTGAGCGAGATTTTTATTTGGATTGCCCACATAAAGTTGGGAATATCCAAACTGACGAGCAAAGCGACTCGGAGTGTATGGCTCGATCCGGCACCCGAGATCTTGACGATACACCAAGTGTCCGGGACGGATGTTGAGAAGCCACCAGAACGCTCCTGCAGATAAAGTAGTGAACTTATCTGCTCCCACGACATCCTTCAGCCTCATCCCATATCCTCCGCCGGGAAAGTCAGGGAAACACCGGAAGATCTCATAATTTTGAAAACTATGAAGAGTCTTCCGAATTTGAGACATATAATTCTGCTTCCATGAAGAGCGTTCATACAGTTCTACAAAGAAGCACTTTTCGCCCGAACGACGCTCTGGTGCACTCATTAAAGAAGGACAGTGCAAGACGAGCCACGCCATCAAATAGGTGTAGGGCATCTCCACCCTAGGGTTTGGAGTTTTCGGTTGGGCAGTCTCTTTCGATTTGCCCTTTCCTTTCCCCTTGACCTTAATAGTGGGGAGGAAATCACGACAGAACACCCTCAGTCCATACTGCAAATTGCATACCATGGCGGGAAGAAGTCCAAGGGGTCGGCCATATGCTAGAAGAACCGCTGGATATACCACGGTCACCGCAATTGCTTCTTTGGGCAACAACGGCACGACACATCTCTTCAGCCACAGCATCAGAAACCCAGCAATGAGACCTCTGTTGGAAACCGAAAACTGGGCTTGATAGTAGTAACTCTTGAATGAAGTGCCAGGACCGTATCCATTCTCATTGGATTCAGTGGTATAATATAATAGGTGGCAGCCCTTAGCAATGCGGTGATCAATCTTTGAGCCATAGACGGGTGGATGGCCATGGATAATGGCCGAGCTATCCTTAGAGTTTAAATTGGCGAAGAGATACTCGGCCCATTTCTTATGACCGATACCGTGGTTACGTGCACCAGTCAAGTCAGCGCAAATATGATAATGACACATCATCTCTCAGTATGTGGCATAGATGCACTCATCCCTCGCCAGTAGCATATTCAGCTCATTGGTGGTGGGGATATATTCTTCATAGGGGATTTCACCCATGGAAAGCCCGGAAACCTCGAACATCTCGTGAAGAGTGAATCCTAGCTCACCCACTGGTGTAAAGAGAGTACAAGTCTCAGGGTTATACATATCCAAGAGGCAGTAAAAATGATAGGCACTCTGGGAAAACCCGAATTGGACATTTCTGATAGCTTTATACAAGCCAATATCCTTTAAAATGGGCTCGTGGGAATCCAACATGTACTGAACGAGGCGGGCCCACCACATATTGTTAGAAGAATGAACCCAGCCAGGCATCCTGAAGTCTCTAGCCGGGTACTGACCATCCTTCGCCAGGAACTCACTTAAGAAAGTTCGGGCACGAGATGGGACTTCTCCCACTGGAAGCTCCTTGCCAAATCGGCCTGGAAGCAAACCAGTAATGCATCTGGGGGGACCATCTTGATAAACCCCTTTTGCACCAAATTTGCCTGTTGGGACGCCATCTTGCTCTTGAGTTAGTCCCCACTTTAATTCCCTAGGCATCGCCAGCCTCTGAAGATAGACCAGAGGATAGCTACGATCCATTCTAGACAGAAACATCAGCATTACGCCTGAGTTATATAACCAAACACACTCCTCTTCAGAAAGGATCTCATCTGATTGATCTATCTGGTCTCCAAAGAAGAAGGCGGGTTTCTCCATCGCCTCTCTATTCAAAGTCTCGAAAGCTGCATCGGTTATAATTTCTCGCGCAGTAGTGGGGTGATACTTGATCAACTTCTCCTTGCGCTCCTTCGGGTCGGGCTTATATGAAGCCAAGATAGTGGTGAAGCGAAATTGGCCTGAGGGATCAGAACCCCCAGCAAAGCCAAAGTAATTCTTGTGAGGAAGAGCTTCCGTCGAATACCCTACTGCAAAAATGAGCAACAGAGTGAGAGAAGTTTCTAAGGCAGAAAATTTCTCTAAGTATGGACGCGTGAAGCTAAAAATTAGAACGCGCGAAGCTAAAAATAGCGCCGCGCGAAGCTAAAGATTAGACCTCGCAGAAGTTAAAAGAGCCTCGCGTTTCAGCGCGACTGCCAGTTAAAATAGCCTCGCGTTTCAGCGCGACTGCTAGTTAAAATAGCGTCGCATTTCAGCGCGACTGCTAGTTAAAATAGTCTCGCGTTTCCACGCGACTGCTACTTAAAATAGCCTTGCGTTTCCACGCGACTGCTACTCAAAATAGCCCCGCGCTTCAAAACGCGAGGATGACGCGATAACTTCGCGTAAAGAAGAAAGTCAGAGACTTTTCTTCTTCTCCAAGCCTTACAGCAGGAGTACGGCGGTCTCGCCGGTAAAAGAGTTGATTGATCAGTTAAGATCAAGCCAAATCACTCTAGAGATGTTCTAAAAAGTCTCGATGGAGAGATTCTTACCTTCGATAGGCGAAATGTGGGTTGGTGCGTCGCTGCCATGGCCGCCGCCACCACTGCTTGCGCCAGTTGCAGATGATGGAGCCGCGCGAGAAGTAGCACGAGTTTTGGGTGCCATTGCTGAGGAAAATCGACTAAAAATCGGGAGGAAACTCGGTCGGAAGAAGCTCGGGTCGCCTGAACTGTGATCGCCTGAATCTCTAAGTTTCTAGAAAATTCTCAAGTAAAGTGAGAAGAAAAGGAATAGAGATTTTATTTAAAAGAGGGAAACCGCCTCTTAGAGTTCGGCGCGGATTTCAAAGAAAATGACTGGTCAGTTACTCTCCAAAATGCGGAGCTATTAACCTCGCGTGATAAAAAAAAGTGAAGATATTAACTCCATGCAACTCCGAGAAACGCGAAGATAACTTGGTATTCTAGCTTCGCGTTCTCATGAAAAACTTGGATTTTTGGCTAAGTTGAAGAGGATCAGTATCCGATCAAATCGGTATTAATGATCTTGTTACGCAAAAGAGCCTTAGATTATTTTACCAAAATTATTGACCATCTGTTTGTTGTGCAAGCAAAATCATTGAAGCCAACAGATAGAGAGGAAAATAATTTGCCTTTATTCATGAAGCAAGAGATTACAAAGAAGGAGTTATAGCTCTCCCAAAAGCTTCTACATGATCATCAATATATCGACTCATCAATAACTTAACGGTGAGATTTCTCTCTACGGGGTGTTGAAGCTCAGTTCCCTGATTCATATGCAAAAGATCTCCTCTGCAAATGTCATTTTAGACCTGTCATCTGAGATGAAGCACGAGAGGAAAGGGAAGTGCTGCATCGAAGCACAAGCTGAACTGCAAGTGCTGCAATTATGAACTGCAAGTGCTGCAATTCTGAACTGCAAGCGCTACAGGCCCTCACTTGAGCCTTAAGCTCCTTCAATAGTCCATCTCCAGGAGCCAGAGCTTGAAACCTGCAACTATATTGTAAAGCATATGCTTCTGACTTCCTTAGAGTTACTTTTGCTGATGAAGATCGATGGATCCGCATACATTCCTCTTCAGAAAGGATTGGACTTACTGCAAAAGGAACAGAGTTTCCAAAAGAGTGAAAACGCGGAGCTAAGCTAACTCCGCGCACAGTTGAAGAAATAGCCTCGCGCTTTAAACGCAGAGGATGATGCGATAACTTCGCGTATAAGGGGACGAGATTTCTTTCTGCTCTTTCCTTCTCTCTCGCAATTCATCGCGACTGCTAATCAAAGATAGCCTCGCCAATTCATCGCGACTGCTAATCAAAGATAGCCTCGCAATTCATCGCGATTGCTAATCAAAGATAGCCTCGCAATTCATCGCGACTGCTAATCAAAGATAGCCTCGCAGATTCATCGAGACTACTAGTCAGATAAGCCCCGCGTTTCAAGCGCAGGGATGACGCGATAACTTTGCGTAGAAAAAGAACAGAGTTCCTCTATGACTCCTCCTTCTCCTTTAAGCCTTACGGCTGGAGAATGGCGATCTCGCCGGTAAAATAAACAATTGGCCGGATTAAACCAAGTCAAAACATCTCAAGATGGTTCTTAGAAGCCCAAGAGTTAAGGTTTTTACCTTCAGAAGACGCTGCATAGACTAATTCGCCTTTGCATCTACTTTCACGGCTGCTGCCATTAACGCCGGCCAACGTGCGTCTAGCAAAACTCTTCTGAAGTGACATCCTAATGATGAAAATCTATGAAGAGTTAAAGGGAGATCAATTAAAGATCGCTCATTGACATCGCTCACTCAGTTGCAGGAGTTGAGAGCTCTTCTAAAATCTGCGGATGAAGAAGAAGATGAGCTGGGAGCTCTATTTAAACAGAATTTCCGTCGCTTGGTATTCGGCGTAGAAATTCAGGGTAATTAATGACATAATTACTCATTTCACTGAAGACGAAGTGAAGCTGATTAGCTCCGCGTAAGTGAGCATAACGCGAGATAGACTTGGTATTCTAACTCCGCATTTCAGTTTAGATATCCAAAGTATTTCAAAATCTGCTGAAGTCTAAGCCATTTTGAAAATTTTGGAGGGGGTTCTGTTGGCAGTGAAAATTTCTAAGTTAAAAGGATTTTCCACAACAGAACGCGGAGCCAATTCAATAGCCCTGCGTTTGGTAATATTAACCCTGCATTTGAATAAAACGCGGAGATGTTTAATAGCTCCGCGTTGATTCCACAGTCTGGCTTGTATTAGCCTCGCGTTTGAGTAAAACGCGGAGATGATCAATAGCTCCGCGTTAGCTCCGCGCACTGGTTATTTAGCACCGCGTTTTGATGCGATTAAAGCTTCGCGTAAGCAGATAACCAGAATCTCAAATTGATTGAGATTATGATTTTGGGCTTATCCAAATACCCAAATCAAGTCTAATCAGAATTCCATCAAAACTAAGATATTTGATTGGAATCCCTGATAATGACGAGTTCTATTTAGATAGAAACTCTTGCATTAACCTGGGGCTATAAATACCTTCCTGGTGAAACCCTAGGGAGGATCTTTTCGGCAATTGAGATATTTTTCTGAAATCTTGGAGAATTCAAGTTAGCACAGAGCCTTGAGTTCGTGAAGATCAGAGAAAATCACCGTCTTCTTTCTGGAGTTCTTGAGAAGTTCGAGTTACGCGAGAGAGCCTTGAACAAATCAAAACCAGAGAAGATCATTTATAGTCGGCCGATATCTTCAAGAGAGAAGATTTCAAATTACCGATCGTCAAAAGGAGCTGCTTGACAGATCCTATAGCCACAGATCCCACAATATTGTAAAAGAGAAAGATTGAACTATAAAATCCTCTCGTTTGTTCTCTCTTTTTTTTTATCTCTTGTTCACTTCTATTGTAATCTAAGATGTATTCAATGGAAGGAAGCGAAGGAACTTTTGCAACGAACAATCCCGAAATGAGAACGTCTATGCAGATGCTCTTGCCGCATTAGCCGCAACACTGGCAATCCCACCAGGTGAAGCTAAAAGCATCACCATTGGTAGTAGAGAACTCTTCCACCCAGACGCGGTGTCTCAAGCCGAAGATGTATACCAGATAGGCTTAAAATTAGAACCCCGTGATTGGCGATTTCCGTTTGTGGATTATGCTTTACATGGGATATTACCTGAAGATCCAAAGGAAGCCACCTCGATAAAGAGGAAGGCCCAGAGATTTTATTATGACCATAAACTTCAGACTTTGTATAGAAAGTCAAGAGATGGTATACTGCTACACTGCATATCAAAAGCAGAAGCAGAAGAAGTGCTAAGAGAAATGCTTGATGGAGTATGTGGAGCTCATCAGCCCGGTCCAAAACTCGGAGACCGTATAAAAAGGCTAGGATACTACTGGCCGAATATGATCTCGGAAGCAATGGTATACGCTAAACGATGCCATGCATGCCAAGTTCACGCCAATTTTATCCACCAACACCCAGAATACTTGCATAATACTGTCGCTAGTTGGCCGTTTGAGGCCTGGGGAATGGACATTGTGGGGCCAATAACTCCCCCGTCATCCAAAAGACATCGGTTTATTCTTACAATAACCGATTATTTTTCAAAGTGGGCCGAAGCCGTGCCCATGAAAGAGGTGAAAACGACAGATGTGATCAAGTTATCAAGCATCATGCCATTTACCGATTTGGCGTCCCTCGACGGATCATTAATGATAATGGTCCGCAATTCATTAGTCAGCGATTCTCCAGATTCTGCAATAAGTTCAGAATCAAAGATATCGCTTCTACACTATATAACCCTGCGGCTAATGGGTTAGCAGAAGCTTTCAACAAGACGAACATCAAACTCCTTCGGAAGTTCGTCTCTTCCAATAAAAGAGATTGGGATGAAAAGTTGGGAGAATGTTTGTGGGCTTATCGCACCACCGTTCGCACCCCGACCAAAGCTACCCCGTTCTCTTTGGTTTATGGAAGTGAGGCTGTCTTGCCTCTTGAAATCCAGATACCATCATTAAGAGTGGTTTTAGCCACAAGGATGACGACAGAAGAGCGCCATCAGCAAAAATTGTAAGAACTAGAGGCGTTAGATGAAAAACGTCTCAGGGCTCAACAACAAATTGAGTTGTATCAAGCCTGAATATCTCAAACGTTCAATAAGAACGTTAAACCAAGGACCTTTAAGTAAGGAGACTTGGTTCTGGCTGTTAAAAGGCCAATGGTGCTAACCCACAAGACTAAGGGTAAGTTTGAACCCAAATGGGAAGGACCATTTATTGTGGAGACAGTATACTCCAGTGGAGCCTATCGCTTAATGAATTAAGATGGCGACAGGATGATGATGCCGATCAATGGCAAATTTATGAAGAAATACTATTCTTAGTATCCCTGGAGATACGCGTCTTCTTTTCTTAGGCATGCGCAGTTTGGCGCCTCTGACCTAAAACCTGGCGTGTTTGGTTCTCAAGTTTGAACCACCTCCAGTCTTCTTTTCTTAGGCATGCACAGTTTGGCGCCTCTGACCTAAAATCTGGTGTGTTTGGTTCTCAAGTTTGAACCACCTCCAGTCTTTCCTTAGGCATGCGCAATTTGGCGCCTCTGACCTAAACCTGGTGTGTTTGGTTCTCAAGTTTGAACCACCTCCAGTCTTTTCTTAGGCATGCGCAGTTTGGTGCCTCTGACCTAAAACCTAGTGTGTTTGGTTCTCAAGTTTGAACCACCTCCTGTCTTCTTTTCTTAGGCATGAGCATTTTGGCGCCTCTGACCTAAAACCTGGTGTGTTTGGTTCTCAAGTTTGAACCACCTCCAGTCTTTTCTTAGGCATGCGCAGTTTGGCGCCTCTGACCTAAACCTGGTGTGTTTGGTTCTCAAGTTTGAACCATCTCCAGTCTTTTCTTAGGCATGCGCAGTTTGGCGCCTCTGACCTAAAACCTGGTGTATTTGGTTCTCAAGTTTGAACCACCTTCAGTCTTCTTTTCTTAGGCATGCGCAGTTTGGCGCCTCTGACCTAAAACTTGGTGTGTTTGTTCTCAAATTTGAACCACCTCCAGTCTTTTCTTAGGCATGCGCAGTTTGGCGCCTCTGACCTAAACCTGGTGTGTTTGGTTCTCAAGTTTGAACCACCTCCAATCTTTTCTTAGGCATGCGCAGTTTGGCGCCTCTGACCTAAACCTGGTGTGTTTGGTTCTCAAGTTTGAACCACCTCCCGTCTTCTTTTCTTAGGCATGCGCAGTTTGGCGCCTCTGACTTAAAACCTGGTGTGTTTGGTTCTCAAGTTTGAACCACCTCCAGACTTTTCTTAGGCATGCGCAGTTTGGCGCCTCTGACCTAAAACTGGTGTGTCTGGTTCTCAAGTTTGAACCACCACCAGTCTTTTCTTCGGCATGCGCAGTTTGGCGCCTCTGACCTAAAACCTGGTGTGCCAGTTCTCAAGTTTGAACAGCCGCCAATCTTTCTTTTAGGCATGCACGATTGAACGCCTCTGACCTAAAAGGTATGAATTGCCCAACGCCGATTAGGCAATGGGAAGAGAACCAGTTTCTCGCCAACCCATCATACGGGGGTAAAAGTATGAATTGCCCAAAGCCGACTAGGCAGTGGGAGGAGGAAAAGTTTGGCATTTAAGCCCAAACGAAATTCTCGACAACTCACCATGTTGAGGGGAATAACATGGCTAGCCCAACTCAAACGGTAGTTGGTAAAGGCTAATCAAATCCGTTGATAGCTGGGGGTTTGCTAAAAATCCCATAAACCCTGTCATGTTAAATTCTTACCTCTGACAGTATGGTGCGGAAAATTGTGCATAAACGATACAGAGGGATAAATCATTTTGACAACAAGTTATTTGTTGGGCAAGCAAATCTGTTTTGAAGCCGACAAATAAAAGAGTCAAAAGAATCATCTTTATTAAAAGGGTGAAGATACAAGAAGAATTTCGAAGAACCATCAAAGATTATCTCTCTCCCGTTTACGAAGTTCTTATTACAAGAAAAATGAAAGAATAGAATGAGGAAACTATGGGTCTCCCAGGAGTTTCAATTTATTTATTGTCTCGTCCAAATTTCGACGATGAGATGACTCCACAGTATGTTGAGCCTGTCTACACAACTCATCGTCATTTATTGCAAGTTGCTGCTGACGAGACTCTTCAATGGCACGGTTCCTGGCTGTCTTCTCCTGCTTGACCTGTTCCTGTTGGAGAAGCAACATTTCCCGCTTCTTGATAGACTCCCCTAATCGGAGTTTATTATCTATCAAGATGGCCCGAGCTCTGGCGATCGTCTCCTGGGTTCTAGAGATGGCAGCATGACTCTCCCCAATCTCAGAGTCCACCCTCCTCAGATCTCCGAGAATGGATTCCCAGCTGGCTTCAAGCTCTGTCAGCTCTTGAGACCATCTCTCTTCCTGTTGCCTTAAAGCATTTCTACGAGATGTTGATTCCGCCTGAAGCCGCGCCAGTTCTATCTCAGTGATCGCCTCCACATCCGCCTGACGGAGCGTGTGTAGCGTGATCACTTGCTCTTCTAAGACTGCAAGGCGGGCCCGGTAAGGAGCTTCTCGATCTCGTCCCCCAACTTCTTCGATGTTTTCCAAATAGCGGAATAACATTGGACGTGCGAAGTTGAAGAAATCATGGCCAGCAAGGACCATCTCGATACATCTCCTTAGTAAACGCATAAAATCAACGACACTGAAGTTGAAAAGTTCTTCAAGAGGATTTGAAGTGTCAACAGTCAAAGCAGGTAATGCCAGGGGAGATGTTATGGGCAGGGGAGCAGTGGCTACCGGAGTCGAAGAAGAAGTCCGTCCTTGTACCAGATTCATGATGTGGGGAACCAGTAAAGCCAATGCAGATCTGGTGGAATCAGGAACCTGAGAAGGAGGGCTGCTAATACAAGTCGCCCGGGCAGCGCCACCAACAGGAGAAGATGAGGGGGTATCTCCACCAGAAGCTCTTCCGATGGCAGAAGAAGCTTCAAATGAGAACTTCAAATTCTCCTCATCCCCGGCTGGAAGATTGGAAGCTGGAGGAGTTACAGGTGTCTCAACAGCCATTATGGTAGAAGGCGTTAGAATCGCCGGCCGAGGAGCAGAAGCCACACCAACGACTACGGGAAAAGTCGCGTTAGAACAGGTGTTTGGGGTCGGAGACGGCAAGCTGGGAGAAGGAATAGCTTCTTTTGCTGCGGCCGCGACAATTAACTCTGTCCTATCATCGCTCCCAAGATCATCAATCGAGGGAACCGAAGAAGGAACGGAAGGAGGAGTTGTCGCAAAGTGGTCTGCGTTTAGTTCATTTGCAGAACTACTTAGCACGCCCACTGAGCCGGTGGTGCCTGAGTAATCCACTCGCTCCTCAGACCCCCCTTTGGTGGTCGAGTGCATCGGCGAGAGGGCGTGACTAACTGTACCTAAGAAAAGCAAAACAAAGAAAGTTGCATACCAGTACAGAAAAGAAAATAGAAGACGGAGTATAAAAGCTGAAAAAGTTATACCAGGGAATACAAGTCTAGTTGTCGGACTTGAAGGCGGAGCCGCTGTCGTCTCCAAAAGAATACCCGTCTCATTAACTAATGGTAGCGCTGCGGGTTGTTCAATAGTCTCTACCACTGGAGGAGCTGGAACTTCTCCGGCACTTGGAACCTCAGCAGGCCCAATCTCCCCTGCCGGCACTGGGGGTAGAGCTGAAGCCAATAAGTCTGAAGTAAGTTTGACAGCCACTTCTTGGGGGGCTATTAAAGTTTCCTGGACCAACTTTTGCTTCTTACCAGGCCTTTTCTTTAAGGCACCTCGGGTTTGAGAGTTGGACTACAGGGTTGAGTAACGACAGGTTGGGGAGCACCTCCAGCACCAGTGTTATCATCATCATTATCGTCATCATCGTCGGACTCGCTGGTGTCTGAAGGCTCAGCCGCAGCGCCAAGGAATTCTTCCATTCCTTTTATTCTCACTCTAGAAGCACCCTGGCGGCTAATGTAGAAGGCCTCGATCTCCTTGCAACAACTGCGGTTGGAAGAGAAGCCGGGCACGTCAGCATTTGCAATGCTGAACCATGTGCAGAAGCTGAGGGTCATTGCCAGTTCTGGCGACTTCTGGGGTAAGGTGAATTCAGTTTCGGTTCCGCCCGCCGCAAAATGGAACCAGCCACGGGCACCTTCGTACAAGTTTCCCTCGTAAGCAAGATTCTTGTTCGGATTATCCATGAAGAGTTGAGAGTATCCGAACTGGCGAGCAAAGCGACTTGGGATGTACGGTTCAATTAGACATTTGATATCTTGACGATATACCAAGTGTCCGGGACGGATGTTGAGGAGCCACAGAACGCTCCCGCAGATAAAGCAGTAAAATTATCTACTCCCACAGCATCCTTCAGTCTCGACCCATATCCTCCGCCGGGAAAGTCAGGAAAACACCGGAAGATCTCATAGTTCTGAAAGCTACGAAGAGTCTTCCGAATTTGGGACATATAATTGTGCTTCCATGAAGAGCGTTCATACAGCTCCACAAAGAAGCACTTCTCACCCGAACGACGTTCAGCCACACTCATCAAGGAGGGGCAATGTAAAACGACCCACGCCATCAGATAAGTATAAGGAAGCTCCATCCTAGGGTTTGGAGTCTTCGGCTGGGCAGTCTCCTTCGATTTGCCCTTTCCTTTCCACTTAACCTTATCAGCGGGGAGAAAATCATGACAGAGTATCCGCAATCCATGTTGCAGATTGCACACCATAGCAGGAAGAAGTCCAAGGGGACGGCCAAGTGCCAGAAGAACCGCTGGATATACCACGGTCATTGCGATTGCTTCCTTAGGTAATGACGGCACGACGCATCTCTTCAACCACAACATCAAAAACCCGGCGATGAGACCTCTGTTGGAGACCGAAAACTGGGCTTGATAATGGTAGCTCTTGAATGAAGTGCCAGGACCGTATCCATTCTCATTGGAGTCAGTGGTATAATATAATAAGTAACGACCCCTGGCTATACGTTGATCGATCTCTGAGATAGGGATAGGAGGATGGCCATGGATAGTTGTCGAGCTATCCTTAGAATTCAAGTTGGCAAAAAGGTATTCGGCCCATTTCTTGTGACCGATACCATGATTACGCGCACCTGTCAGGTCAGCACAAATACGATAATGGCACATCATCTCCCAGTATGTGGCATAGACACGTTCATCCTTAGCCATCAATATGTTTAACTCCTCGGTGGAAGGGATGTATTCTTCATAAGGGACTTCACCCATGGAAACCCCGGAAACCTCAAACATCTCGTGGAGAGCAAACCCTAGCTCACCCACTGGTGTAAAGAGAGTGCAGGTCTCGGGGTTGTACATCTCCAAGAGGCAGAAGAGATGATAAGCACTCTGGGGGAACCCGAACTGGACGTTCCTGATGGCTTTATATAAGCCGATATCCTTTAAGATGGGCTCGTGGGAATCCAACATGTACTGAACAAGGCGGGCCCACCACATATTACTAGAAGAATAAACCCAGCCAGGCATTCTAAAGTCGCTAGCCGGGTACTGACCATCCTTCGCCAGAAACTCACTTAAGAAAGTTCGTGCGCGGGATGGGACTTCTCCTACTGGAAGCTCCTTGCCAAATCGGCCTGGAAGCAAGCCAGTAATGCATCTTGGGTACCATCTTGATAAACCCCTTGTGCACCAAATTTGCCCGTTGGGACGCCATCTTGCTCTTGAGTTAGTCCCCACTTTAATTCCCGAGGCATCGCCAGCCTCTGAAGATAGATCAGGGAATAGCTACGATCCATTCTAGACAGAAACATCAGCATTTCGCCTATATAACCAAACGCACTCCTCTTCAAAAAGGATCTCATCTGATTGATCCATCTGGTCTCCAAAGAGGAAGGCGGGTTTCTCCATCGCCTCTCTATTCAAAGTTTCGAAGGCTGCATCAGTTATAATTTCTCGCGCAGTAGTGGGGTGATACTTGATCAACTTCTCCTTGCGCTCCTTCGGGTCTGGCTTATATGAAGCCAAGATAGTGGTGAAGCGAAATTGGCCTGAAGGATCAGAACCCCCAGCAAAGCCGAAGTAGTTCTTGTGGGGAAGAGCCTCCATCGAATACCCTACTACAAAAAGAAGCACCAGAGTTAGAGAAATTTCTATAACACAGAAAAATTCTCTAAGTAGGGACGCGCGAAGCTAAAAATTAGAACGCACGAAGCTAAGAATAGCGCCGCACGAAGCTAAAGATTAGACCGCGCAGAAGTCAAAATAGCCTCGCGTTTTGGCGCGACTGCTACTTAAAATAGCCTCGCGTTTCAGCGCGACTGCTACTTAAAATAGCCTCGCGTTTCAGGGCGACTGCTACTTAAAATAGCCTCGTGTTTCAGTGAGACTGCTACTTAAAATAGCCTCGCATTTCAGCGCGACTGCTACTTAAAATAGCCTCGCGTTTCAGCGCGACTGCTACTTAAAATAGCCTCGCGTTTCAGCGCGACTGCTACTTAAAATAGCCTCGCGTTTCAGCGCGACTGCTACTTAAAATAGCCTCGCGTTTCAGCGCGACTGCTACTTAAAATAGCCTCGCGTTTCAACACGACTGCTACATCAGATAGCCCCGCGCTTCAAAACGCGAGGATGACGCGATAACTTCGCGTAAGAAGAAAGTCAGAGACTTTTCTTCTTCTCCAAGCCTTACAGCAGGAGTACGGTGATCTCGCCGGTAAAAGAGTTGATTGATCAGTTAAAATTAAGCCAAATCACTCTTGAAATGTTCTAAAGAGTCTCGATGGAGAGATTCTTATCTCCGATAGGCGAAATGTGGGCTGGCGCGTCGCTGCCATGGCCGCCGCCACCACTGCTTGGGCCAGTTGCCGATGATGGAGCCGCGCGAGAAGTAGCACGAGTTTTGGGTGCCATTGCTGAGGAGAATCGACGGGAAGTTGGGAGAAAACTCGGTCGGAAGAAGCTCGGGTCGCCTGAACTGTGATCGCCTGAATCTCTAAGTTTCTGGAAAATTCTCAAAATGAAGTGAGAAGGATAAGGAATAGAGATTTCATTTAAATGAAAGAAACCGCCTCTTGGAATTCGGCATGAGTTTCGGAGAAAATGACTGGTCAGTTACTCTCCAAAACGCGAAGTTAATTAGCCTCGCGTGATGATGGAAAACGCGAAGTTATTAACTCAGCGCAACTATGCAAAGCGCGAAGATAACCCGGTGCTTTAGCTTCGCGTTCCTATGAAGAACTTGGATTTTGGCAAGTGCAATTAAGCGCTTCCATCTAAGTTAAGATAATTCTTATCTGATCATTTGGGTATTAGTGATCTAAGTTACTCAAAAGAGCCTTAGATTATTTTACCAGAAATATTAACCATCTATTTGTTGAGCAAGCAAGATTCTTGAAGCCGACAGATAGAGAGGAAAATAATTTGCTCTTTATTCATAAAAGAAGAGATTACAAAGAGGGAGTTATAACTCTCCCAAAAGCTTCTACAAATTCATCAACTCATCAATAACCTAACGGCGAGATTCCTCCGCGGGGTGTTGAAGTTCAATTTCATGGTTCACATGCAAAAGATCTTCTCTGCAAATGTCAACTAGGATCTGTCATCCGAAATGAAGCACAAGTTGAATTTGATGCGCTGCAACCCTTACATGATCATCTAACAGAAATGATCCTCAAGAAAACTTAATGGGCTGCCGCAGAGTTCTTGTAACTCCTTCAAAAGGAGCCAGAGCTTGAAACCTGCAACTATATTGTAAAGCATATGCTTCTGGCTTCCTTAGAGTTACTTTTGCTGACGAAGACGGGTAAAGCCTCATGCACTCTTCTTCAAGAAGGATCTGGTCCAAGTACTTCACTGCAAAAGAAGAATCAAGAGTTAGAGAAAACTCGAAAAAATCTTCTAAGTACGAAAACGCGAAGCTAAGGATTAACTCCGCGACCAGTTATCAAAATAGCCTCGCGATTTAAACACGACTGCTAAATCAACATAGCCTCGCGATTTAAACGCGACTGCTAAATCAAAATAGCCTCGCGATTTAAATGCGACTGCTAGTTAAAATAGCCCCGCACTTCAAAACGCGAGGATGAAGCGATAACTTCGCGTAGAGAAAGATCAGAGTTCCTCTCTGACTCCTCCCTCTCCTTCAAAGCCTTACGGCCAGAGAACGGCGATCTCGCCGGTTTAAAAAATTGGCTGGTCGGTTAAAACCGAGCCTAAACGCTCCAAAAATTGATTTAAGGAGTCTAAAAAGTTGAGAATTTCTACTTCCAATTGGTGTAGCATGGATTAGCTCACCATTATGGCCACTGCCTCGGCCACTGCCGCCATTGCTAACGCTGGCCGCCAATGGTGAGGAGGCGCGCGATGCCGTACTCTTCTTAGATGACATCCTAGCGATGAAGATCTATGAAGAGGAGAAAGAAGTTCGATCGAAGATCATTCTTTCAAACTGATTTGCCTGAGTCGCCTGAGCTCTGAAGCTCTTGGATTCTTCGGATGAGATGAAGAAGAAGATGAGTCAAAGCCTCTATTTAAATAAAAATTCCGTCGCTTGGTATTCGGCGTGGAAATTCAGAGTAATTAATGAAACAATTACTCATTTTTTCACTGAAAAAGAAGCTGATTAGCTCCGCGTAAGTGAGCAATAACGCGAGATAGACTTGGTATTCTAACTCCGCGTTTCAGTTTAAATAATCCAAAGTATTTCAAAATCTGCTAAGTTCTAAACCATTTTGAAAACTTTGGAGGGGGTTCTGTTGGCAGTGAAAATTTCTAAGATAAAAGAATTTTCCACGACAGAATGCGGAGCCAATTCAGTAGCCGCGCATGTGGTTATATTTACCTTGCGTTTGAACAAAACGCGGAGATGTTTAATAGCTCCGCGTTGATTCCGCAGTCTGGCTAGTATTAGCCTCGCGTTTGAGTGAAACGCGGAGATGATCAATAGCTCCGCGTTAGCTCCACATTTTGGTTATTTAGCGCCGCGTTTTGATGCGATTAAAGCTCCGCGTGAGCAGATAACCAGAATCTCAAATTGATTGAGATTATGATTTTGGGCTTATCCAAATACCCGAATCAAATCTAATCAGAATTCCATCAAAACTAAGATATTTGATTGGAATCGTTGATAATGGCGAGTTCTATTTAGATAGAAACTCTTGCATTAATCTGGGGCTAGAAATACCTTCCTGGTGAAACCCTAGGGGTCTTCTTTTTCGGCAATTGTCTTCTTTTTGAATCCTTTGACAATTCAAGTACGCGAGAGAGCCTTGAAGTCAGAAGTATTCTTCTTCTTCCTTTCGGTTCTTAGAGAATTCAAGTTACGCACAGAGCTTTGAGTTCGGGAAAGACCAGAGAAGATCATCTACAATCGGCCGATATCTTCAAGAGAGAAGAGTTCGACGTACGATCGTCTAAAGGAGCTGCTCGATAGATCCCATCGCCACTGATCCCACAAAATTTTGTAAAAGAGAGCGATAAATATAAATCCTCTCGTTTGTTCTTTTTTTTTTTATCTTGTTCACTTTCATTGTAATTCAAGCTTATTCAATGGAAGGAAGCAAATGAAATTTTGCAACGAACATCTGCAGGTTTCCACTAGCGTGTCCTGCGTCATGCCATGTGGGCATCGAACAGAAAGTTCTCGGAACCGCTCGACATAAGTTTTGACTGTTTCGCCTTCTTCTTACTTCGCTGCTAGCAAAGATAGTATAGAGACTTCTGTATCATCTTCAAAGAATCGGGCTAGGAACTCACGTTCTACATCAGCCCATGATTTAATTATTCCCTGGGGTAGCTGCATGAACCATGTAAATGCGGGCCCCTATAAAGTGCTCGCAAATATCTTAGTCATAGTCGGATCATTCCCCATGAGGTGTCCCGTCTGCGACAGAAAGTAGAAGATGTGTTACTGCGGCGAACCTTTACTGTCGAATGATTGAAGATTCAACGGTTTATATTTTGTAGGGTAAGGTACGGTTTCCCATTCTATGGGATATGGACGTACTACCCCCACCTCTTGCAGCTTTTTGTGATGAAGAAGAGCTTGTAGTTGGTTCTCCATCTTCTCTATTTTCTCTGCATGAGGGTTGATGGTAACCTTCATTTCCTCTTCCTCTCTTGAATGAGGAGGCACTTCTTCATCCTCGTCCTCGCTGTCTTCATTTATTTGGACGGGTCGTTTTCCTTTCTGCTGACTAGAAACGGATGACGAGGATTGGCTCTTTCTAGTTTGAGCTAACAACTCAATTAAAAGTTGTTTTATTTCTTCTATGGTCTCTTCTTGTTGTTCGAGACGTTTTTCTTGTCTCTCAAGCCTTCCAGAGACTTCTTCTAGGCGCACGTCCTCTGGTTCGATAGAAACTCCTTTTGACCCTGGAGTGATTTCCTTATCTGAAGGATTACTTCCGACCACCCTTTTGCCTTTATTAACCATATGTGATGAGGTAACAGGTAGATCGGTTCCAGAGTACACCTTTTTCGCTGTCCATATTCTTTTGGGCTTGGTGATCCGCTAAAAAACGGACCGTTTTGAGTTGCATTGGCAGTTTGATAGAACAGTTGAAATCAGTTGTCGCATTGGCAGTGAGGAACATTTTGTGAGGAGTTTTTCTTCCAATTGAGGTACTCTCTCAAATCTTGAAGTATCTTCTCCTCTCTATTTGCATCTTGACGCCTCTTGCGTCGCAAATTTGGTTCATAATACTGGAGAGTCTGCAATATCTCAGGACTGAGCTCTTTTCCAGCATCAGATTGTTCCCCAACCCTCCTGCGGATTTTTCTGAAGTGCACGCTGGCCTGAGTAGTTGTGTGGGCTCCGGATGCCTCTGATAGAGAGATTAAAATTCTTGGTGTATGTTGCGTGCTCACCATAGGCGTGCTCGAAGAGACATGAGGGTTGTGTTCATTGAACGTAACCTGTCGGTGGCATCTGCGGGATGCAACTCGCAATTGAAACTGCAGATTTGTACCCGTGGTTGCAACCCGGGGGTTGGCACCCGTGGTTGCAAGCCGCGGGTTGGCACCAGCAGTTGGCAACCGCGGTTGGCACCCGCGGTTGGCAACCGCGGGTTGCCACCCGCAGTTGCAATCCGCGGGTTGCCATCCGCGGTTGCAATCCGCGGGTTTGCGCCCGTGGGGTTGCTTCCGAGGTTTTTTACCATCCCAGAGTTTTCTGCAATTTTTCCTGTATGATTGAGGCATGCTCGTTGAGTTTTACACCTTAAATTTCTCTTTTGGGAGCGGGTCAGAGACTGACTTTGGAACGGGCAATAACGCCGTATACTTGACAGACGATAACGTCTTGTCAGCTTCAACGGGCGATGACGCCTCGTAAGTTTCATAGGCGATGGCGCCTTTTGATTTCCAGTGGACGATGATGCCTCACCTTTTTTCATTGTCACCCGGCGATGACGCCTAGGCTCCGAATCAAAGGAAGAAAGAAATTCCTCATATTTTTGCTGGTCAACTTCTATGACCAGTGTCTCAACCATCGAGCCAATCGACACTTGGTCGGACTGCGCCACCAGATTCTCTGTGGTAAACAAAGGGGCTCCTACTGTGGTCGTTAGTTCTTGTTTGCTCAAAAATTGTACATTTCCTTCCATTGTAAAATTGTTTGATTACAAGAGAAAATTGAGATTACAAAAATATCGAGAATTAACAAGAACGGAAATATTGATTTATTTCCTTTTTTATGTGGGTTCGGGTGGCGATGGAGCCTCACTGGTGCACTCCGCGGACCGGGAAGGGGATGGCTCTGCTCCTCAATTTCACGAGCTTGCCCCAAAATCGTTTCCAAAATAAAAAAAAAATCCAAAATTCCTGTCTCCGACTCGCTTTCTGTCTTTTATAGACTTGAATCCGTTCGAAATCCGCCTCGAATCCTCCCTGAAAAGTCGGATCACGGAATTTTAATAAAATAAACAACGGAAATAAGCAGAAAACAACCCGCGGATTGGCACTGCGGGATCGCTCCCGCGGGTGTCAACCCGCAGGATTCTCCCGCGAAACCCGCGGGAGTCTCCCGCGGGTGCAACCCACGGGATTCTCCCGCGGGTGCACCCGCGGGAGTTCTCTCACTGGTTGCACCCGCGGGAGCCTCCCGCGGGTGCATCCGCGGAATTTCTCCCGCGGGTGACCCGCGGGAGAAATTCCCATGGGTGGGCCCGCTGAGCAAAAAATATTTATTTATTTATTTATTATTATTATCTGTTTTATTATTTTTATTTTTCTGGTATCTACAGTTATCTTGAGTGGCGCCATATATAATACAATTATTGGGCCACCTAAACGCTAGTGAAGGAATTCCCTTCACCGCTAGTAAATTTCCAATTTTCTCATATATATATATATATATATATATATATATATATATATATATAATGAGAGAGAGAGGAAACGGGAAATTCACCGACGGTGAAGGGAATTCCTTCATTAACGCTTAGCTGACTCAATAATTGTATTACATGTGGTCACTTAAAGGACGGTTAAGGAAATTCTTTTATTTGTTATTTTGAGTGGCACCATGTGTAATACAATTATTGGGCCACCTAAATGCTAGTGAAGGAATCCCCTTCACCGCTAGTGAATTTTCAATTTTCTCATATATATATATATATATATATATATATATATATATATATATATATATATATAGTTTTGGATTTGATTTCTATTGTGTGAGTCATACAATAAAGAAATCAGTTGTAGAATGTTAGAATACAAAATAATTTTACTCAATCTTCACCACTATTTCGAAAGTTTGATGAAGTAATTAGAATTCTAAAAGTTTGATGAAGTAATTAGAATTCTAATATGGTATCAGAGTAATTATGATTCAAATCCTAACAAACGCGTATTTAGTTTCTCCAGTTTTTGTGCAGTCCAATAAGAACTCTCACAATAGATTGGTCAAACACATTATTATTAAAAATATTATTACAATTAAACAGCAACATTTTGATGTAATCACACTCGCGTTTATTACCCATTAATTACCGATTAGATCAATAATTAAATCTCCCCAATGCAAGCCTTAATTAGCGATCTACACCCTGCTACTTCTTGGCTCCAGTCTGCCAATTCACGACCCTTTCGCGCCCTGAACCCGCAGGTCTCGCCGCAGCTGAACCGACGCCCAAACCTTTGCCGATCACATCCATCTCATTCTTCCTCATCATCCCCTGCACGTTGATGTCCTCGTCAACCGTCATGGCCACCAGCTGCCCTCCGTGCGGCCCCGGAAGCACGGTCTCATGCACGTGCACATGGTCGGTCACGTTCACCGCATCGGTCTCCTGAACCATCGCCTTCTTCTTCTTCTTCTTGAGGAAGCAGCAGAGCATGACGGCGAGAAAGAAAAGGCCGCCTAGTGAGACGCACACTACGATGATGACGGTGTGGTGGGGGGCGGGCGGTGGAGGAGCAACGTGGGGCGGTGGAGGGGCCAATATTGCAGGTGGTGGTGGGGCCATTTTACGTGGAGGCGGTGGAGAGGCCAATGCAGGTGGTGGTGGTGGGGGCATTTTACTGGGAGGCGGAGGAGGGGAGAGCTTGGGAGGCGGCGGTGGAGAGAGCATGGGAGGTGGGGGCGGGGAGCGGCGGGGAGGCGGTGGCGGGGGGAATGTGGGGGGTGGGGGAGGGGAGATGCGGGGCGGGGGCGGAGCTGGCTTGGGAAGAAGCGGCGGCGGGGGGGAGCGGCGGAAGGGGAACTGAGGGGGTGGGAAGAAGTTAGGGAAGCCAAAGTTGTTAGACATGGCTGATCGATTAAGGTTGGCTTGATAGGGAAAGGGATGATGAGAGTAATAATGGAGGTGAGTGGGTGTGGGAAGAGCTTGAGGGGATATTTGTAGTGTGAGAATGGGGGAGTAGGTTGCTAGCTAGGGTTTGTTTCAAGGGAAGAGAAGGCGGTGCATGACTTGGCTCCCATGCTAAGGTTGAAGAGACTTGAGAGTTGCTTCTGAACAATGGGTTGCTTAGGGTTGGGATCACGAGGGTAAATACTAAGTTTCTTATGTCAAGTGATGTTCTTGTTTGTGGACTTTTTGTTGGTTGGGAAATTCTAAATAAGCACACCACTTAACGATGGGTTTCTTAGTGAGCACCAAATCCTAAGGTCAAGTGGTGAGCACCACATGGGAAAGTGGTTCTCACTAGGTCAAGTGGTGTGCTCATTTAGAATGTCCCTAGCTGGTTCCTAAACCTGACTAACGGGCCGGGCGGCCCGTTGGGCACGCACGTGCCGGGCACGGCACTGGCACGCCCGGCACAGCACGGCACGGCCCGGCACGGCCCGCCACCTCGGCCCGGGCCGGGCCGAGGCCGGGCGTGCCGGCTGCACGCCTAGGCCCGACATGCCGGGTCGTGCCTGGCACGTGCCAGGCACGGGCCAGCACGCCCAAATACTATTATTATTATTTTTTTTTAAATGACCGTTGGGGTATTTGGCGGGGGGGTTTGCATTTTTTTTGCAAATAATCCCCCAACGGCTATTTTTATAGCCGTTGGGGGGTTTCTTGCAAAAAAAAATTGCAGATTTCTCCCCCAACGGTCAAAATAGCCGTTGGAGGGGGTTTGTAAAATTTTTTTACAAATTAAACCTTTTCTTCATCTATAAATACCTCAATATCCCTTCTATTACCATTCATCATTCTTATACACTAAATTCATTCTAAAAAATCTCCTAAAATCTTTATTTCTCAAGAAGTCTCAAGCAAAACAAGTAGCAAGTTTCAATCAAGTGATCAAGAAGTCTCAAGCAAGCAAGTCTCCCAAACAAGATCCAAGCAAGTTTTCTCATTGAAGCAAGGTTTTTTTCGCTATTTCGGTTTCCAGCTTCATCTCTCTAACTAGGTATTTATAATTTAAAGTTTTTTTGAGAATTTTAATTAGTTATTTTTGGGATTTTATTAAAATGAATCCACACTCATTTGACGCTTCTTGCTCTCAAGCCGCGGGTTCTTTTACTCCCTTTTTAACTAATGAAGAATATCAAAATCTATGTCAACCCTTAGAACAACCTCCTCAAGTACCATTTTTTGTATCTCAGGAAGAAACAACTAATACAACCATACCCGAAACACAAACTACCGCATCTACTAGGGCTGTTAGATCAGACATATGGAAACATTTTGAAAAAATAACAGAAAACAATGTTAGGAAAGCTAAGTGTAAACACTGTCATAAAATTTATTCGTTTCCTGCAGGTAGCGGAACGGGTCATCTTAAAAGACACGTAGAAAAAAATCACCCACCAAATGCACCACATCAAACACAAATAAGCACATTAGGTGGATCATTAGGTATACGTAAATATGATCCAATTAAAACAAGAGAAAATTTAGTAAGATTTATAATACATGACGAACAATCATTTACTTTTTCGGAAAATCGCAAATTTGAAAGATTTTGTAAATCATCATTTACTGACGAATTTAAAAAAGTCCCACGTTCAACATCTACATCTGATATGTTCAAACTATATAAAGAGCAGATGGACACTTTAATAGCTATTTTTTCTTCTTTAATTTTTAGAGTTGTAATAACTGCAGATAGTTGGGAAGCTAGAAATATGACTCATTATTTATGCATGACGGTACACTATATAGATCAAGAATGGTGCATACAGAAAAGAATAATAGGGTTTAGGGTATTTGAATTTCCTCACAATGCACAAAATTTATCACAAATCATGCTAAATGTATTTTCAGCTTTTGGAATAGACAATAAAATATTTACCGTTTCTTTGGATAATGCTTCTGAAAATACGGCCGCAATTAGAATTCTTAAAAATTATACAAAACCAATTCTAGATGGAAAATTATTCCACGTTAGGTGTATTTGCCACATACTAAACTTATGCATTCAAGATGGATTAAAAATAGTAAATGATTCACTAATGAATTTTAGGTATACATTACTTTTTATTAAAGATAGTGGGCCAAGAAGACAAATATTTACACAAATTTGTAAAAATATGAAAATATCACTTAGAATTGTACCTATAGATGTTAGAACAAGATGGAATTCTACATATAAAATGTTAAACATAACTATTCAGTATAAAAATGTAATAAATGCTTTTAATGAAATGGAGACACCAATGTATAGTTTAGATAATAATGAATAGCACCAGTTGCATTGCATTTCTAAGTTTTTAGGCAAATTTGAAGATGCATCTAGAGTACTGTCAGGAAGTTATTACCCAACTACACACATTGCATTATATTATTTAACCGAAATTACTTCGGTTTTTAATGAATGTAGAAACCACTCTATACTTGAAAGTATTGTTCGACCTATGGAAATTAAATTTAATAAATATTTTAAAGATTTTCCATATTTTATATATTTTGCAACTGTTATGGATCCCCGTTGCAAGTTAGATGGACTTGAAATATTAATAGATTTATTTTATACAAATATGTCTTATGAAAATAATGTGAGAGATTTACTTAATGATATTAAAACATGTTTAGATATTATGTATAAAACTTATGAAGATATGTATGGTGTGCCAACACAAACTACAAAATAACCATCTACTAGGGAAATTCGTAATCCAATAATATCATCTCTATTTAACAGAAAAAAACCAAGACAAAGTAGTACATATTTTAAAGAATTACATTATTATTTAGAGAGAGCTAGCTATGAAGATAGCGTATCTCCTGAAAAGTATGAATCTTTTGATATTTTGGCATGGTGGAAATTACAGGAAAAAACATATCCCGTGCTTTCCAACATGGCCCGTGATCTACTAACTCCTCCAGTGTCTACTGTAGCATCGGAGTCTGCTTTTAGCGCAGGTGGTAGAGTGCTCACGTACTTGAGAACCTCAATGGCGTCGGACACATTGGAGATGTGTGTCTGCTTGAAGGATTGGTACGACGCAGAAGACAGGGAACAAGGCTTGACTAATGAAGAAGATGTACTAGAGATCTTAGGCTTACCGGAAGAAAATGAAGATTGATTAAAAGTATTTAAATTTGTAAGGATATTCATGTATTTTCAATTTTTTTTTTTTAACTTATAAATCTCTTAGAAAATATATTAAGAACAAGTTGAGGGTGACGGTTAGGGTCCTCTCCCCTTTCTTCGGACTTTGTATAATTTCTAAAGAGATTTATAGAGTAATTACATAAATGTAATGAGATTATATATAATATAACATTTGTTTTTATCATATGATATAACTTTTCTTTTTTTTTTTTTTGTTTTTTAAAAAAACCGGGCCGGCCCGCCTCGGCCCGGGCACGGCACGGGCCTGCCGTGCCGTGCCGGCGGGCCGAGGTGGGCCGGCCCCATGGCCACCGTGCCGTGCCGGGCACGGGCCTGGGCCGGGCCGGGCCAGGCCCGGCCCATTAGTCAGGTCTACCGGCCCGGCCCGGCCCGGCCCATTAGTCAGGTCTACTGGTTCCATTGGAGATTCTGTTGTGAAATGACTGAGTGCTTGTGGTAGTCTTAAATTCTTCTTCCACTATAAAAATAAAAATAAGGGATTTGGTTTCGCTGAACCGGGTTACACTCCTGAACCGAACTCAAAATTAAATGCACTAGAGGGATGTCAAAATTAAAGTCAAATTACACATTAGTTTAGCACTCATTTTTCTAGTTAATATAAAAATTTTGGGAGAGACTCAATCGGGAGGGTAATATATCATGCTGACATAGTGTGAATCATCATAAGTTTCCGTAGAAGAAAGAAATAATAAGCGAAAACATACATAAAATCTTAATAATTAATGTTAAAATATAAAATAATTTCGCTTAATATTCACTATAATTTTAGGGTTTTTATATAATGAAGGGTACTTCAATATGCTGTCAAAACAATCCAAATTTCGTTACGTAAAGCCTAGATTTTTGCAGGTGAAATCGAAATGACTTTAGACGATTGAAAGGAATCTGGATGACTACAAAAAACACAAACACTACTGTTGAGAAAATTGCACAGAACTGAGCAAGTTGGGATGGCTACTGAGCTGAATGTGGATGAATAATTACGTAGGACCGAGTGAAGTCGAGATGACTGCGAAGAATTAAAAGCAATCCGGCTGACTGCAGAGGACCGAACATAGTCGGAAAAAGTTTATGTTATTAATTTATTTTAGATCTTTTACTGCACAAACTTTTTAACCCCTATTTTACGTTGTTTCTTTTTTCTTTTGGAAGGTAAATTGAGACAGTTAAAAAGAGGATATCAAGACAGAACAACGAATCCATTTCCTTGAGTTTTTGACAGTTCAAGATAGCAATCACGATCGTTCATAACATTCAGTTACAGGGAGGCATCTTACCGTCAATATGGACGAGATTCCAATTCAGAGGTAATAACTCCATTACGCTTAGTGTTGGATTTGTGTCTCGCATCCGTTGAGTATTCAGATGTGATCAAGAATCACAAGGAGTCCCAATTGGATTTGGGTTAGAAAACCAGAGTTTTAATTGGATTGAAGCACCAATTAGATGGTTATCGTGCTATTCTAATGGGATTATAATAGAAACACTATATATATATCTCTTGTATGTGATACGAGAGAGGAGAACAATTTTGGCTTAGAGAGATACTTCTGTTATTATGAGAGATGCGAGAGGTAGAGA